>OX457131.1:2385000-2461885 GCA_949752895.1 Dendrolimus pini
TGTGTGTGTTTGTGAGTGTCGGTGTGTGTGTGTGTGTGTGTGTGTGTGTGTGTATCTGTGTGTGTATGTGTGTGTGTATCTCTGTGTGTGTCTGCGTATGTGTCTGTGTGTATGTCTCTGTGTGTGTGTGTGTGTGTCGGTGTGTGTGTCTGTGTGTGTGTCTGTGTGTATGTCCCTCTCTCTCTCTCTCTCTCTCTCTGTGTGTGTGTGTGTGTGTATGTGTGTGTCTGTGTTACTATTATACTGGAAGAAAAAGCATGAAAGTAAAATAAATAAAATTTATAAGATAGCTTTGAGAAGTGTATGTGAGGTAAGCATGTACGAATGATATGATACGGAATAGTGTAATAAAGGAACGTTGTGGATTGTATGAAGATATAATAAAAAGAGTAGAATAATATTAAGGTGGTGTGGGCATATATCTATATATATTATTATATATATTTTCATCCTTCCTCTATGGGAAGGATGAAAATAGAATCGCAACAAGTGTATGACAGTATTGTGAATGGTAGAGTTGGTACCGGTAGACCACGACCTACACCCCATGATCAAATAACAGAAGTGTTAAAACGAGTTCAGGTAAAAAGCATATCAAATAAGCGTGCATGTATGAAGAGGTTAATGAAAGTTGATGAAGCAAAAGTCGTTTGTATATGTATGTATGGTTAGTATGTCTAAAAATAACGTAACTATCCAAAATATAGGACGTGTTGGTATTAAACGGATGAAATATAACGTCAATTATATTTGAATGCGGAAATGTTATGAGAGAAATATCAAGATTATTGGAGATGTTTTTTTAAGCTTGTGTAAAATATGTCTTATCTATTCGGAGATATTTAATATTAGGCAATGTCGTTTGTTCGGTTATGTTCAACGGAAATCGTTAGCCGAAGACTTTGTTGATGGTGTGCCAAGAGTTTTTGGTGATTTCCAAAAAAAAATTACTTTATTTTGAATTGTTTTACGGAAATTCAGAATTGTAAACGGATGTGTCTTCCTCAAGTGAAATTTTTTTTATAGTTAACGATTTACATAACTAATCAAATATGAGTTTTTTTGTATATTACCTAAAATCTAAGTTAGGTGTTATCAAGTATAATTTGCGCTTGTAAAATTTACGAATCAGACTATTTTGTATTCTTTTCTCTCCCTCACTCCCTCCAACTTTTAATATTAATTTTTATTTAGGGTTATAAGTATACTTTATTTATATATTTTACATCAAAAACTTACTATGTTATTATATGCATTATTGCTTAGTGTCTATTACCTTTCGTTTTAGTTTTTTGATTATATTGCGTGAGTTCAGCAGACAAGCAGTCAGCTCACCTGATGGAAAGCGGTTACCATAGCCTATGGACATTTGTAACAGCAAAAGTGAACGTGCTGCTGCTCTTTAAAGGGAGACTGGAACCTGGCCACCAGTGCCGGAACATAGCTCAAGGTTGTTATGCCCTACCACCTGGCATACCTACCTACATAAAGGTTTTATTACTAATCCTGTTCTTATCTTTATTATTTAACCAACATTATATAATTGTTTATTACAACTTTTGATATACAATATTTACAAAAAATACATTATATTAAATAACTATCTATCTTAAATTCAATGATTCAATGGGAGGAATTTTGACAGTTAGTTAAAGAGTGTTTTGCTCTACCGTTTCATTGTCATTGAATGTTTAAATAACATACTGATTGTTTTGTACAAAAAAAGTTTATTTTGAAAATCTCCCTCGTTTAGTGTTAATAAAATACTGCTGTATTATAAAAAACAAACTATACTAAAACCTGTTTAATTCATTAATACTCAACCCTGACTAGGTACACAAAAAAAGAAATTTAATTGGCTTAACACCGCTGAAAGCAGTTTAATAATCTCAAATTTGAAACGTCAAGAAAATCAGCAGCACATTTCGAAAATCATGTCACGAGGGAATTACAGTAAATCCAATAAGGAACACGTTAATTAATTCTATGAAAAGCGAACGTTCCTGTCTAACCAGATGCCATTCGACCGAAATATACTTCCTTTTCCTCCGTCATAACTATGAAATGCTACACGGCCGCCCGCTCATAACAGGCTATCGGTTGTAATTCTAACCTACCAACATAAGAAGGTATACCCCACCGCCCACCTTCCGAAGAATTTGCTCAAGACGAAAAGTAAGGGTGTTAAACAACAGAGGTCAACCCTAAATGGTCATGTTAAAAGACTCGAGAGATACTAAAATCGGCAGCCATGACCATCTGGATCGTATCATATCTAAATATAGATGGGGGGGCTAAAATTTTATGACCGCTCGAAAAAAGTTCGCCGAGGTAAAATTTTATATGTCCATTTTTAACTTTTGCAAGGTTGTGTTATTCTTCTTTTATGGTACCTCCCCAATGAGGTCGTTTAAGCTAACGAACTTAAATTTTACATCCCAATTTTTATAGAATTATGGATAGATAAAATTTTATTATCTATATATGTATGTATTTGTATATTTTTTTTTAAATTATTTTTGGATGTTTATTGCGTTTTTCCTGCACCACCTACATTCGCATGATTCAAATTTCTTCGATTTAGGTTGCCTTGGAAGAGATTGCTTTGAGCGATAAGACCGCCTGTTGTATTGCCTAGAAAATATTGTAAATATGGTCTGATTTTGTAAATGTATATTTTTGTGTGCAGTAAATTGTAATCTCTCTCTCTATTTTGACATTTCAAATTCATCAAATCAAATCATTACGAGAACCACTGAAAGTAGTAAAATCTCGCTAGCATTGAAGATTTTCGTGTGAATATTCTAAATTCATGGGTTTTGATATCACAATAGATTGCCTTATTTTAAATATGATACATATTTGCAAAAAAAATATCGAATAATTACCGTGGGAAAATAATTAACATTTTTAATGTCTTATCATTCTATTATATTTAAGTTTATAATTTGCAATTATTAAATGAGATTATAGACCCGTTATTAAGATTGTATCTTGTTAATGTTGTATAATTTTAATTTGTATGGCGAATTGTTTAGTTTTTTGTACCGGTTTCTGCTGTATTATATAAGTTAATTATAATGCTACATAGTTCCCTATATCCATTATTTTACTTTACCATTGCTTTATATACTTCTTATACAAACCAAGTCATTTTCTCGTTAATATCCATGTAATTATTTATTTTCAAAAGAATTACCCCTTTAAACATACAAAAAATCACCTGAAAATATTAATTCTTTACTACTTTACAATGAAGAAATTTATAAATAATCGAATACAATAAAAGAAAACGTAACTCATTTGTAATGTATTCTACCCTCAAGACTATAAGTAGAATACTGAGCTTAGATCACCGTCTTCTATGGGTAAGGTGCCCAGAAGGCTGGCTACGTTTCCTCGCTGGATCGCCATACTGATCCGTTTTCCGAGGTAAGGCACCAGCCTTCTGATCACCTGAAGAGTCGATGAGTCGTTTTGATAAATATTAATTTAAAAAGTATAAAATCTTGATGTCCACCGGCAGCGGGGTCTCCATGCTACTAGTGGTTAGAGGTCCAAAGACAGGAACCTTCTCACAATTCGTCCAATACTGCTGCCTTCTGTATCTGCGCCTTTCACCCAACATCCTAGCGGGAGCCTCCCAGGATGTCGTTCAAGGATCTTCAATTAATTATTTTTATTTTCCTATTTCATAATACCTATTTATTTACCTTACTACTGCAAAGCAAATGAATGTATATTAAGTTAAATATAGCTACTGGCCATAAATGAATATTCCTAAATTATGGCATCTGTGAAATTGTCTTCCTCGATGTAAATAGAGCAAATCTCATTTACCTTACTACTGCAAGGCAAATTAATGTATATTGTGATATAGCTACTGGCCAAAAATGGATATTCCTAAATTATGGCATCTGTAAAATTTTCTCCCTCAATCTAAATAGAGCAATTGTTATTTACCTTATGACTGCAAGACAAATAAATGTATATTAAGATATAGCTACTGGCCATAAATGAATATTCCTAAATTATGGCATCTGTGAAATTTTCTCCCTCGCTGTAAATAAAGCAAATCAAACCGAGTACCATTCGAAGCCTCGCCCAGGCGGATCAATCAGACGTGTCTCGTAGCATTTGGAAGGCATTTAATGAAACCCCAACGGAAACTCCCTTGGCGGTCCAAAATCAATATACAAAATGGAAAATGATCAGTTCGTATTTTGTTTATAATGGCAATAAATCATTTCTTTGGTCCCCGTTGACTCGGTTTCAATTTCCCATTCTGTTTATCGAAGTTTGATAAATAGCCCAGAGGCTACAGTTACGTTTGTTCGAGTTTCTTCGACCTTCCATTTTCACGCTAAATAAAACCAGCGGGTTGCCGCTTTTTGAAAAAAAAATGCACTAAATATCACTCTAAATATATTTTCTATTTCTTAACTATTCACATTATTCACGACATAAGTACTCTGAATTTACTGTTTATATTAATGTGACAATGAACGTAACGGCGCCAGTCTGTCTGGCTTCTCTTTCTCTCATGCAAGTTATCACTTCTGTCGGGCGTCCCGAGACGCACACGTTTTTTTAATTCTTTTTCTTGCTTATAAATATATTTGTATGTATTTTATTTTTAAAATCATATAAATACGTGCATTTAATTTATAAAATCAGTAGTTTAAGTATGTTTGTTTAAGATTTATCTTATAATCTGCACCACCTACATCGCCAGATTAGGTTAAATTATTCCTTAAGTTAGGTCGCCTGGAAGAGATCGCTTTAAGCGATAAGGCCGCCTATTGTTTCTACCATGACCATATTGTAATTGTGCATTTTTGAAATTGTATATGTGGTGAGCATCTACCTAACTAATTTTTCTATAAAATTGTAGTAAGTTTTTCCATGATAATAGGATTTTTTGAAGTACCGATGTTGTATTTTTCATATATTAACATTAATATACATTGTCAATCAGCGTTTAAACTATATTAGCTTATAGCTATGCCTTTTGTTATTTTTTCTACAAAACCGATGCTTAGGTGTTACAACTGTGGGCCGTCTGTCTGTCAGCTGCACTCATGCTATAAAAAATGAATTAAATTCCCGCAAAATCAGGAACCTGGCAACACTCCCACAATCTCTATAAGCCTATAAATTGCTTTTGTTTATCTTCTGCTTTAGATTGATTGTTATTTATTGGCTGTCATCAGTTTGTAGTTTGAGGCTATCTCGAATTGATTTCTATTTTGTTGGTTAATTCGAGGGTTCGATTAGTTAAGTAAAGGTTTTGCGTCTTAATCGAAATTTCGAAATTAGTGATTTATAATACGTTGATTTTTAAATTGAAAAATTAACCGTTAGTTATTTTTATTGTTTCTTATCATCATACTCGTATTGGTGGTTAGTTGTAAAAGGTATTTAAATATAAAAAAATGCTTTGTTGATTGTATTTTGTTCTTTCGTGTGTACATGAAGAGATCGTTTTAAGCGATCAGGCCACCTTTTGTTTTGTCTTTAATTATTGTAATTATTTATTTTGGTAAACAATAAAGTGTTTTCTATTCTATCCTATGAAGAACAGGCAAGGATCAAAAACCACAAAGCCTTGTCATATTTGACGGTATCCGTGTTTTAGTTGCCTACCTCACTGTAACTCTGATGCTTCGGGCTCGATTCCTCGTATGGTAAATTTCTTAAAAGAACTTTCTGGTATTTACTATGGTCTGCGTGTCTGGGATCGGCCCTAGAGTGGCCCGTTGAATATTACCCATAATACAAGCGTAGCTTGCTTGCGTAACTATGTGTGTTTGCCTGTCGATTATAGATAGATAGATAACACTTTATTGCACACCAAAATATAGAATTAAAGAAACAGACCATATTTACAATATTTTCTAGGCAATACAACAGGCGGCCTTATCGCTCAAAGCGATCTCTTCCAGGCAACCTAAATGAGAACAATTTGAATCAGGCGATACGGTGGTGCAGAAAAATGGCAATAGATACATAAATCGATTTCACAGTTATTTAACAAACAGAACACAACAAGTGGAATTACAAAAGTCTAATGGAACGTACACTTCATCTACGCCTTTGAATCTGGCAAGAGGGGTTCCACAGGGTTCAATATTGGGACCACTGTTGTTCATTCTTTATACTGCCGATCTTACAAGTTGTATTCAAAATTGTAAATTTCACATGTACGCGGATGACATACAATTGTATATACACTTCAATCCGAAGGAAGAAGATAAGGCAGTGGAGGATATGAACAGTGATCTAGGAAGAATTGCTGAATGGTCTGATGCAAATTGTCTAGTATTGAATCCAGCAAAGTCAAAATATTTAGTACTTGGAAGTCGTCAACATGTAAAAATGATTAAAGAATCTAACCCGATTATTAAAATTAGACATGAGCCAATAGAAATGGTTGATACTGCTTACAGCTTAGGACTCACTCTAGATTCTGAGCTTCGTTTTGAGAAACATGTTAATAATGTTATGAGAAACTGTTTCTATAGACTTAAGATTTTGTATGGAATTAGACAGTACATTAATGAGGATGTGAGAGTACGTATTACGGAAAGTCTAATTTTATCTAAGCTTAACTACTGTGATACTGTGTATGGGCCTTCTCTTCTAAAAAGGACTGAACACCTGATCCAACGTATTCAAAATGCTTGTGCACGGTACTGTTTCCAAATCCCTCATAGAAGCCATATTACTCCATTTCTAAATAAAAATAACATTTTAAAAATGGCAGCAAGAAGAAGACTACATTTGTCCTGCCTTCTATTTGGAGTGATTTCCAGCCAGAAACCTTCATATTTATATAATAAAATTGATTGGAGGCAAACTAAGTTTGAATATACTATTCGATCTGTTACCAGGCCACTAATTACAGCTAAGCATAGAACGGCTGCTTTTAGAGGTTGTTTTAAACATGCGGCTACGCAATGCTGGAACGACATTCCTCCTCCAATTAGAGACCTGAAATCAATTTTTACCTTCAAATTGCACTATAAAAGATATTTAATACAGTTACAGAAAGAAGACCCTAGATATATCTAAGAATTGATTTTTTATTTTTCTTAATATTTTATTACTTAATATCATGATTACGTACACTTTTTTTTTTTTTAGTTAATTTAATTCCGATGTCTTTTATAGTTTATTTGATCTCCTTATATATAAATGGTACATGTCATTTTACTTACCTGAGGGCAGTAATTAATTAATGTATTTCATAGTTGTTTAGAGTTTGTTGAATAATTTAAATGTTAGTGATTTAGTTATAGGTATTATTTTTATTTAGTATTTTGTTGTTTTGCTAGACTATCTTATTGTATAATTGTTATATATATATTGTTTTTTGAATGTACTAGGTTATCTACAAAGTGGGTCTTGGGATATATGAGGTCATGGAGGTGGGCACTGAAAACCAGTGTTGTGTCGAAACATGTTTCGGCACAGCGAAAGACTGAGTGCCAACCTCATTTCATATATTGCGGCTTTCTTTTATTGTCATTTTATTTATTGTGTATGTAATGTGTAAGTCGCAATTTGAAATAAATATTTTTCTTTCTTTCTTTTCTTTCTTTCTTTATTCGATTATTATATGTATCAATTGCCTGTATCATCTCTTTCAAATTGTTGACTAACGCGAAACGGCACATTTTACTAAACAACTCACATTTCTTACAAAATTATTATTTTTGGTTAAGGCTGGTGTGTACCGACTTTTAACCGATGGTTAAAATAAAATAATCGCCAAAAATGTATGGAAAAACAGTGATTATTTTTGGTTAACCGTCGGTTAAATTTCGTTGCACACCAGCCTAAGTATCATTCAACTCGTATTTTGTGAAGCAAATTTGACTTTGCAATAAATGTATTTTTTTTCTAATTATTTAGTGCGTTATTATTATTATACATGTATGTCTTTCAAGAGCACGGGTCATAAAAATGGCCCGGACTTTTGGAGGGCTTGCGTGGGGCCACGGGGAGGCCAACACGCAGAGGCCCCTTGACAAATTTAATGTAAATATGTGGCGTGACACTGACCGGCGATTATCCCTGTCTACACCATATAATAATGCACCCAAGGACAAGCCCCGGCCAGTGTAGGACTATTGTGGGAAATCAAGACAAAAAGTACCGGGCTATTGGGGAGAACTATTAGTGGTACTAGCGGTCTGGGAATTTGGGGACTATGGCGTCTGCCCGTCGCAATGTTCGGGGAACATGGAAAAATGGGCAGACGGTGACTCGCCACTCCCTGCATGGGCCCCAAAAAATGCCATAAAAGGCAGGGGCAACATGGGTATGAGTGGCTAAGGGGTGTAGAGAGGTGGGCTGCAGGTTCACCGAAGCTACTTCCGACATTAGGCCATTTATCACTTCCACCCCTGGAGCTTGAGTCTTAGCTCTAGCGATCTCCACTCCGTGCCGGCTGGCTAAAGCAGGCACGGAGGCGGGGGCCTTGTCTTGGCCCCCGGAGTCAGGTACGAGGTGTCGCCACTCACCTAATTATTATATTATTATTATTATTATGCTTTAAGCGACCAATAAATCTGTCTCTTTCTGGTTAGGTTTAAATAAATTGTAATAGTCTAATGCCCGGTTTCCGAGGTACTTTTAACTGTAGATTATCTGTTAGTTAGCGCTATCGGTTTAATAACTTATAAAACTCGTTGAGTTGAAAGATTTATTTATAACTTTAAAAATAACGCCGTTAATTATTAGCTATAATAGTGTATATACAAGTTATTTGTCATAAATAACTCATTATACCCAGCGCTACATCGCCATGAAACGCTACTAACACTAACATTATCCCAGGTGTAGTACTCTACTATTTGAAAATTTTTCATTTGACATATAAAAAATCTGTAATGAGTAGTTCCGACTTGGGGAGACCTACGTCCAGCAGTGGACGGTGACTGGCTGACAACGACATAAAAAATTATTTTTATCAAAAATCTCCAAAAATTAATTCAGCAAAAGCTTACGTTTGGATGGTTAGATAACAAAAGATGAAAAGGCCATAAAATTTTCGACGTTCCCCCCTTTGTGAGCGGCAATTAGACTAATGAAGTGCTGCCGGAATGAATGGCCTCCACTTCTTGCTACTCACCTTTCATGTGGCTAATTCACTGATGGTCTACATTCGCACCGACGTGTTTTGATTTCATTTTCCAAATGTACGAGACGCTTTTGAATACAAGTTTTTATCTGACGCCTCTTTACATCATGTCCACTGACACAGCAGTGAAAACCCTAAGATAAGATTTTTTTGTAACTACATTTTAACGGTTTTAAGAGCGCAGTATTTTATTTCATTTTTTATTTCGACGTTTCGGCCACTTTTCACTAGCCATGATCACGGAATACAAATGTGCAATGACACAGCAGTGATCACAGCTACCGAAGTAGCCGAAAAGTCGAAAAAAATCTAAGGAAATTCAGGATTTAAAACCGTTATAATGTTTGTTGTTGTTATTTATTACACGTTGCAACCAAACTGCGCTTCTTCTCCTTTGAACAGCGATAACACATTGCGAATCGGTGTACATAAAATAGTAAGTAGATTTAAATGTTGACTTATATGTATATGACCTACAAAAAGTGTTCTCCAGTGGAACTTATTTTGAAGAAAAACTTTTGTATTTTATAGTTACGACCTAGACGCCGACAGAAACAAATTCACACCTGCTTACCTGTAAAAACACATTTTATTACCTTTCGGCATTTGGACTTCTTTTGTTTACTATTTATTAGCATGCGTTTACCAATTATTTTAGAAACAGCCCATTGTTGTATTGTAATCGTTTATAACAGTCATTAGCCAGGTGTGTCGGATTAAAGTCGACTTAGATACGGGGATATTGCAGTTGGTCAGTCGAGCGATAACCATGAGGGAAACAAGACGTGTGTACTACAATCGGGAATCTTTTAGTGACGGACTTTGCGCGTTTTATGGCTTTATAAATTTCTGCATTACGTTTGGACTTGTTGTGTTCGGTTATATTTGTACCTGTGTTATACGTGTTTGTATAGTTCTAATAAACTCTATAGTAATTCTAAAGGCATTTTAATTCGAGTCTCGCGACTCGTAACATTATGTTCTTGTCCAAGAGAGCACTGTAAGGATACGACAACATTCAATAGCATTGTTGATTTAATTTCATGTTTACATCGATCACTTTGGTTGCTTCTACCAAATTAAGTCCCTCTAATATCGGCTTTATGTTGAAAGGTTGAAAATAAGAAGATTATCATACAAATTGAATTAAAAAACGCCTATTATCCCGTTTAATAATCAAAACATTTCAAAACACGACCGGATCTAAAGGGATTACAAACTGACAATTTGAATAAAGCGAATACTAAATTATCTAAATTTCCCATAACAAAACAAAGTTTAAATGGCCATTTCTTCAATGTAGCAATCTTCAACATGGATGAAAATTTACTGGCAAACAACATTATGATAATCTACCATAATAATCTTCGTGTGAATTGACTACAGAAATATTTTCCAAAGAAACGGGGACAGACATAAATATCGATTATTAAGCAGATGTAAAATATATGACAATGGGAAAAAAGCTAAACGCGTCTTTTATGGATTTCGATGTATATCTCATTAAAGATACTGTTGTGGTCATTAACACTAAAAGAACACTAGGTACGTCGTAACAATTGGTAATTATAAACATTAGTCTAAAAAGTTATATTGTGTTTTCGGAGTTTCATCAACTATAAAAATAAATTTATGTTTTAGTTTATTATTTAACTAGCTCCTCCCCGCGACTTCGTCCGCGTCTAATAGTTAAAAAAGTAAGTTAAAAAAACCCCGATTTTGAAACATTCTTCATTGGTGCTCCGCTCCTATTGATCTTAGCGTGATGATATATAGCCTATAGCCTTCCTCGATAAATGGGCTATGTAACATTGAAAGAATTTTTCAAATCAGACCAGTAGTTCCCAAGTTAGAACACACAAACAAACTCTTCAGCGTTATATATTAGTACACACGTACCGGACAATAGATAAAAACTTTAACGCGGAGCATATTTGCGATGTCAATTAAAAATTATAATAAGTTACCCCGTGACATTAGGAAATGTAATATATTTAAAATTTATAGGACTAAGGGCCGCTTGCAAACGATCACCTTTAAATAAAATTAGTTAATCATATTAAACTGCCTAAATACGTTTTACACAAAATGTATTGACAGTTCTTTAAACATATTTAGCGACAAATTTTACGTTGTGCAAGACGCTAATCGTATTTAAGGGTGTTAAATGCGTTTAGCGTTTCTTAAATAAATTTAAAGAACGTTATGTAAGCAACCCTAAGTTAACGAACTATATAGCAAACATGACATTCTACTCCATTAGAGGTAGTGACACCTCGGCCCTGACTCCGGGGGCCAAGGTAAGGCCCCCGACTCCGTGCTTGGTTTAATCAGCCGACACGGAGATCGCTAGAGCTAAAACTCAAGCTCCAGGGGTGGAAGTCACAAATGGCATAACGTCGGAAGTAGCTCCGGTGAACCTGCAGCCCACCTCTGAATACCTCTTAGCCACTCACACCCAGGTTGCCCCTTGGCAATCTTGGCATTTTAGGAGCCCATGCAGTGACTGGCGAGTCACTGTCTGCCTATTTTTTCCATGTTCCTTAAAAATTGCAACGGGCAGACGCCATAGTCCCCATAGTCTCAGATCCCCAGTTCCACTAGCAGTTCACCCCAATAGCTCACCCTGACCGGGGCTTGTCCTTGGGTGCATTTTGATGCGGTGTAGACAGGGATAATCGTCAGTCAGTGTCACGCCACATTTACATTAAATTAGTCTAAAGGGCTTCTATGTGTTGACCTGCAGATGGCCCTACGCTAGCCCTCCAAAAGTCCAGGCCATTTTTATGGTCCGTGGTTTACAATACCAATAATAGGATACCAATAATAATAGGATTTCGTTCATACCAAAATGTCGAGAGTACCCTTAAAAATTTAAAAGCTTATTTAATAAAACTTACATAAACACTCTCCACGTAACCAAAAACGTTTTATAGCTCCACCAATACGATGTTCTAAATCCCATAAATCACGTAACATCCGCTGGCTACCTCATTTCGTACCCAAACCACATTATAACGTTACCGGAATTAATTTAACCACGATTAGTACTTAGGCCGTCTCATTTCGAAATTTGTAAACATTACTGCTGCATCACGGATGGGAATGATTATGAAATTATCGATATATTAATTTATTCCTTCCTGTGGTCAAAGGATGGAGGCAAAGGCGTACGTACCTGTGGAGGAGGCAGGGGAGGGTGGGTGTGCCCTGTTGTTGATAAAATTGATGGTAGATCACGTTTCGCCTTTCTTTACAACATATTATGCATTAAATAAATAAAAAACCGCCTTCAAGCTTACGTGAACTTAATAGGTAGATAGATAGATAACAGCTTATTGTACACCATTACAGAAAACACAGAAAAACTTATAGCCTAAAAATATTCTAAATGTGCACAATGGGCGGTCTCATCGCTAAGAAGCGATCTCTTCCAGTCAACCCATGGCAGGAATAAAACAGATTATATTTGTCAAAGGTGGTATACATAAATATTATAGGATATGCAGTTACTTACATTATATTTTATTCATTAATAAACATGTAAATTATTATATAAGTAAGAATTATAATTAATAGACATATACAAATACACCTATTGATATTAAATACATAAATATATACATATTATTACATTTACATAAAATATATTTAAAATATCAAACATCACTATATTGCAGGTAGCGCTTTTTGTCATGTTCTTAAATATTGTCAGTGATTTAGCTTGTCTAACAGTAACAATACTCAATATGAGTAAGACTAACTATTTTAGAGTTTCAAAGTCAACTGGCAATAATTGACAACTGGCAATGTTAGTTCTCGACTAACCTTTACCATGCATAGTACTACATGAATTTGTATCGTATCTTTATATTTTTAAGTACACGTGTGTTTGTAAACTTTTCAATTCAAATTTTCATTTTAAACTGATTCTAATATCAGGTCAACCAAAATGAAAGGAAGAGACGATATTCAATCGCATTAAATGATTGAAGAATATTTACATGGATCACTTTGGTTGATTCAGCCAAATTGAAAGATAGAATTGAACCATGTAATATCAGGTTTAAAACTCTATGAGTACTTAATTGCTAGATTGTTACGAGAAATGACTATAAATATCAATGTAAATGTCAAAAGATCCAATAAAATTAATAATTATGTTTATGTTAAACAACCATACGGCACTGAGGTGTATAGGGTAGATAGGGGTAGATACAACCAATCCAAAACAAATCCTTGTCGTCCCAGCCAGAGCATGGTAGGAGGGCATGCAGAATCAAATATTCTATTATACATTACAGAGCAATTTTCCAATTTACACATCTAAGTATAAAGTTGAAAATCGCATGGTGCTAAGAGATGGTACGTGAATGCATTTTGCGATCACCCGCTGCGTCCAGTCGTCGAAATCACAACAAATCATTCACGGGAACCACCTACGGTAATGATGGCATCGCATATAAATTGGATTTTAGTGTTTGTTTGTTTATGGATTAATCTTGATATGAAAGAAAATGAAGCTTTTAGTCGTATATTCCTTCAGAAGTTTCTGGAACAAATAGTAAAATTATTGATTTAGTGGATTTATAAATACAATTCAATTTCACAAATACAATAAAGAAAATTATTCACTGCAATAAAATTAAACATAAACTAGATTATATTGTTACGAGTTACGGGACTCGAATTAAAATGCCGTTGGAATTACTATAGAATTTCTTAGAACTATACAAACACGTATAACACAAGTACAAATATAACTGAATACAACTAGTACAAATGTAATGCACGAATCAATAACACGGGCAAAGTCCGTCATTATATAGATTATCGAATGTACATGTCTTTCCACGCTTGTGGTTATCGCTTTACTACCTCACCCTTCCCTTGGGGCATTGCTTTATACTGCAAAATTACAATATATCTCTTGGCCGTGCAGACTGATTTTCTTAGTATCACTGCCATAAGAGATTACAATACACAATAGGCTGTTTTTCTAATTACGAATTTTAAACACAAAGTAAAAAAAAGAAGTCCAAATGCTGAAAAGGTAAATAAACTGTAGGTGTGAATTGGTCTTTGTTCGTCGTAACAATATATATTACATAATAAATAAAATATATGATCTAGACATCTATAAGTAAATAATAGACCCTAAATCATTCTTCGCTCGACACCTTCCTACTTTAGGACTAGCGAGATATAGATTACGTATTCTTGCTAAAGGTCATCCAGCCTTACAGAGTCAGTAGTTTCTGAGACAAATTACTGCGACAAAGACTGAAGAATGACGGACATGTTGAAAATATAAAGATTCCGTTCTTGCCAAAATGGCCACCGGGCCTTAAAACGATGAAGATTTAATTTTAAGTTTATTAATTTGTTCTTCCTAGTAACTTAAATAATTTTCCACATAAACTCAGAAGTTATACAATTTTAAACTCTTGAATTTATGTTCAAAATTATTTAGACTTGTTTGAAACATTTTAATCAGAATCATGTAATAATTTTTTACGACTTTGAAGCTAAGAAGTGAAATTTTTACACACGATTAGAAAACTCACATTCATTTATTTATATAAACTTATCTCTAGGCCTAACTTATGGTAATAACATTTTTAATTACAGTAGTTAAAATTAAGTCTACAATATTTTTTGGAGGCTGTTGCTGCACTACACTTTAGGTCTTTTAATAGTATTGCGGCAACCAATTAGTTCAGAAATTAACTTATAATTATGTAAAATGCGTCATGTCTGGCCGGATGTGTGTGTGTGTAAACTAAATTATTTACAATCAAAAATTTATATCTTCAATAAACTTTGATCAATTTTATATTATTTTACGAATTTATAGCAACTTTAAATTACTTTATAGCATTCAGAAACTCTAAAAAGTATAATCTTGTAATGAAATGTATAGTTTTGTATTGTCATTTTGACAAATGTCATTTGGATTACAATAGGAAAACCAAGCTTGCCGTGACAACGATATGGGCCGAATGGGAAATTAATAAATATTCATAAATAATATTATTGAAGTTTATTATTGGTTTTATGTTTGAGAAAATGATAGTACGAATATTATGAGAATGTGAAATGGTTATAAATACACCTGTATTCACCTTTTGTATTAATGATTTCTTATATATCTTCATATGTACAGACATACATTTATACTCTAAGATAAATAAGACTTCTAAACTGTTCAATAATTCACAATTAACATTAATACCCTTAGGTATTTTTTGATCACGAAAATATTTCCGTTTAATTTCGCTGTAAATTAAAATTAAATGGTACTGAAACGCTCGCATACAATTTATTAAAAAAAAACTTTATTAAAATAATGGCATTTGCTTCTAGGTTCTAGGAATTAAAACTTTCAAAATATCTGTCTTAAAACACAAGTAGTAAATGCTTAAAAAAACTTAGATTTGAATTCATTTTTTTATTCAAACTAAGCTCCACTGGAGTATATTTTTTGAGTGTCATCCATGTAAAGTAAAAATTTTGTATGCTTCCTATCGCTGTTTAGGGATAAAAAGTGGCAAGAAACTCTCCATAAATAAATCTAGCTAAAAATTCTGTTATTTTATATTTTCTAATACTTGTTCCTAATATCGATATTAGAATATATTTCTGAAATTATTTCAGCCTACATAATTAGAATAATACCCTTAAGACTAAGCAATCACGGCTTCTAAGAAACTTAACAAGTTAATAAAATTCCCTTTCACACCCATAAAATACCACAAAAACTACGAACCTATTTTGAAACATTAACAAGCTTACTTTTAAATCTTAGAAAAAAGCCAAACTTTTATCAATATCCCCAAACCACCCATATGATATTCATAAGAACTCTTCAAAAAACGATACACATGTCCTTAATATTAAAAAAGTACATTTAAGGGCCAACTCACATCTCAGCGCGGATCGTTAAGGCGCACCATTCAGCAGGAGACATAACACAAAAAGATAATCATTAAAAACGCCGCGGGCGTAAAACTCGTAAACTGGGGGACGCGATGACATAAATAATATGGCGCGGCCATCGTGAAACTTGTATTATTGTGTCACAAACTCGCGGGTTTGATGTGATGCTTTATTGGAAAAAATTAACTCAAGAAAACACGGCTTTCTTGGAGAAATGAACGACATTTATCACAGAAGAAGAGCAAGAAATAAAGGTCTAGTATTCCAGAAAAAATAAAGCCTTACCAGAAATCACATCTTTACTCCTTTTTCAAATCAAATCAAATTTATTTGTTCAAAACATGATTAAACAGTTGGCATATAATTATAATATATTGTACACATGTTTACTCAGGAGCATAAAAATATTACATTATGTTAAATGAAACATGGAAAAAAATAACTGATAAATGTCAAAAAGTTGTGGTAATCTTAATAATAATAACTTACACCTGTCATTATTTCCGTAGTTGAATAGTTACGACGACAACAAATGAGTCAGTGAGGCTAAGGCACCAATAAATAAAAAAGTTCAAAACGAGCGGTGTATTAACTTACCCCATTGACGGACTTCGCCACCTTGAATATACATCAAATGTTATATAACCATACCATGTAAAATAGTTAAAATTTTCTCTACAATAGGGATGACAAAAGTTTAAGAAACATCATCCCAAAAATCTAAATCCTATGTACACTAAATGGCGCTACAAACGTACTGGTCGATCTCATTTTTTTTGCGTTTTATTAATTAATAATTAATAGAATTCTTAATAAGTTTGTTTTCAATTCTCTACGTAGGCCTCGAACACAAATATTGATTCAGACCTCGAATATATAATTTTGATATTCAACAAATACAATAATTGGATAGATGACATGTTTCATAATATAATATAATATTTTCTAAAATTATTTCCATACCGAGCGCTTATATACCATACTTTTAAAATATCAAGATAAGAGTAATTTTAATAACTGTTTGACGAATAATTAGAATAGAATCCCTATTAATATTATAAATGCGAAAGTAACTCTGTCTGTCTGGTCGTTTTTGCCTATTCCGTAATTGTGGCCATGTCGGTCACTGTGGCCTTTTTGGTCATTTTGGCATTTTTGATCATTTTGGCCTTTTTGGTCGTTTTTGCCTATTCCGTTATTCTGGCCATGTCGGTCACTGTGGCCTTTTTGGTCATTTTGGCCATGTCGGTCATTTCGACCTTTTTGGTCATTTTGGCCATGTCGGTCATTTCGGCCTTTTTGGTCATTTTGACCATTTTGATCATTTTGGCCTTTTTGGTCATTTTTGCTATTTCGGTAATTTTGGCCTTTCTGATCATTTTGGCCATTTTGGTCATTTTGACCATTTTGATCATTTTGACCATTTTGATCATTTTGACCATTTTGGTCATTTTGTCCTTTTTGGTCGTTTTTGCCTATTTCGTCATTTTGGCCATGTCGGTCACTGTGGCCTTTTTGGTCATTTTGGCCATGTCGGTCATTTTGGCCTTTTTGGTCGTTTTTGTCTATTCCGTCATTTTGGTCTTTTTGGTCATTTTGGCCATTTTAGCCTTTTTGGTCATTTTGGCCATGTCGGTTATTTTGGCCAATTCGGTCATTTTGACCATTTTGGTCATACTTTTTATCGCAAAAATAAAACTAAAATAGATGAAAGTTTGAGTGAGAGACTAATCGTTTATCAAGTTTATAGATATAAAAATTCATAATCTATAGAAAAAAGTGCGATAGTAACTCGATCTGTATGTCTGAATACCGAAAATGGACATAGATACTTTTCATCCCGGGAGATGGGATAGTTTGCGATATAAAATAAAAAAAGAGTGACTTCACGGACGGCAATACAACACTACGTTTTCGTACTTACTTTTATGTTTAAAAATATTAATTCGCTATAAATCTTTCCACAAGTGTTGACAACCTAAACATTAGTATTAAAACTAGTTGTGAGAGTGTTTGTGTAGTCAAAGGTAGACTAAATTGTGACAAATTATTAATTAAGTAGCTATCAGAGGTGATAGTAGCGTAAACATTTTTTTACTAAAGCGGGTAGTAAAATTACATCTCGCTGGCAATAAATTGTGTAGCTATAATAAGTGTAACTTGCGACATCTAGCGTTAATTGTCACATTTGCCTTTATATCAATCGTAAAAAGTAACTATGGCTAAATGCTCTGCATGCGGCAAGTTTCTCTCGCCGATAGGTGCCGCTACCTGTGCTTTGTGCCCATTAATATTTCATAGGGGGTGTGTAGCGATACCAGAAACGGCGATCGTGTCTAAGAGCTGGGCATGCCCCGAGTGCAAGAAGAAAGTACGTAGGGGTGATAACACCGTTACTCCAGTAAAGGGCATTTGCGGAAATGAGTCCCCACACGAAACCGTGTCTCTGCCTGTAGCTGGATTTTCTACATCCGACGTCTCTTACCCAGAAGAGGATGAGAGTGAACTGAGGGCCATGAGACGTGAGATGGCTGAATATATGGGAGAGCTGCGTAGAGAAATGGTTGAGCTTCGCACTTCTATAGCGGGATTTGGGCAACGTTTAGATAGTATAGAGTTGCGGCTGGACGTGCTGGAGCAGAACAAAGTGATGGCTGATTCAAAAAACACGACGGAACTGGAGAACACTATAGCACAACTTAAGGTTGAAATAAATGAGAAGGACCAGGAGGCATTATTATCAGATTTGGACATTGGATGCCTTCCCGAGGAAAAGGGCGAGAATGTCTATCATAGCGTAACCATCTTGGCTGCCAAATTGGGAGTCAAGATTGAAGAGCGAGACATAATCTTTGCTGAGCGTATTGGTGGAGTTGGTACGAGTGGCACCGTTAGCGGAGGTGGAGCAGTGGAACGATCGCGCCGCATCGTCGTGCGGCTTGCGCGTCGTAACCTGCGTGACGAACTTCTGCAGGCCGCCCGTGTGCGGCGCAACTTGACTGCTTCGGACTTAGGATTGGCGTCGCCCTCGGCGTTGTCACGACGTATCTATATTAACGAGCGGCTCACACGAATTAACCGTTTCTTATTCTATAAAGTCCGCGAGGAGTGTCGGAAACGGAACTGGCGATACTCATGGACTAAAAGAGGACGCATATTTGCGCGACAAGGCGATGGGAAACAAGTATTTGCCATTCGCTCTGAAAATGATTTAGCTCGTGTTTTTGAAGTTGGAAAAGTTTGATTTATTTAATTTTAACAAAAGCTATGTTGTAAGACAAATTATTTCGTTCACGACTGTTTATTTAATTTATTATATTGTATTATTTTTAATATGTGCGTACATAGTTGTGCACATACATTTTTCCTATTTGTCACTTTATATTGTTGTAGGTATATTATTTCTATCTATCATATTTATTGCTATAAATTACTTTTCATTGTATAATTTATTACATTTAAGATGGTTTCACTTTGAACCTGAGCAACTTTTAAATTACAATTTATTAATATTGGGTATAAATAGTAACAAATTTGGAATAATATTGAATAACATTCCACAATTTTTATTAGTTAACATTTTTTATATAAAATTGATTGTTATTTTACTTTTTAAAAATGATAAATAAACATATAAACGTAGGTTTGTATAATGCGGGATCTTTGGGAACTAATCACGATAACTTTATTGTTTCTGTTATGCGTCATGATCTCGATCTATTAGCAATAAATGAGACGTGGCTCAGGTTGGGTGAAGAAGGTCGAGCACCAACGCTGCCAGGGTATCGACTTCGACATATGCCTCGCCCCTGCGGGGTGCGTTCACGTGGAGGAGGCGTTGGGTTCTATATAAGGCAAGGTTATAATGTGCGTATCTGGCCTCATCCTGTGGACCCAGATCACAGGGCTGTCGAGCAGATGTGGGTCACCATGGCAATAAATGGGAAAAAACTAGCGATCGGCACGGCGTACCGACCTCCATGGATGGATGTGGACTTATTTTTAGACGCTATTACGGACTCAATAAATTGTTTAGGTTCTTATGATAATCTAATCTTACTTGGCGATTTTAATATAAATTTTATGAATAAAACAGATGGGAAAACCTTAAAGTTAATAACGTTTTTATCTTATTTTGAACTTTCACAAATTGTTACTGAACCTACTCATTTTACTGACACTTCTAGAACACTTATTGATGTAGTTTGTACTAACTTGCGCTCAAAAAATATTAATTTCGATCATCTAGGCTCCCTACACGGTCACTGCCTTTTAGTCTGCGAATTTAATATCAAGCGAGAAAAACCTACACCACGAATCATAATGTACCGTCCACTTAAACATATATGTGTAGAAAGCTTTAAGACTGATTTGCGGACTGTAAGATGGGACCTTTTAACGACAATGGGTGACGTCAATGATATTGTTGACGTTTTCAACCACATTGTCGTATCCTTATTCGACCTTCACGCGCCCATAAGGTCATCTGTTATTAAAAGTTGTTCTTTTCCGTGGATAACTGAGACCATAAAGCTAATGATGAAATTGCGTGATAGAGCTCTAAATGATTATCATAGAACTAAATTAACAACTAAAAAGAATTACTACAAATCCTTAAAAACCACTGTGAATGAAGCTCTTTACCAAGAAAAAATGGCTTACTTTAAGTTTAATATTAATAACAAAATAAAGAACCCAAAACTGTTATGGAAAAGTCTTAAACAGTCTGTTATACCCAAGATCACTATGGATCTTCCGTCAATTTTTAATGAACCGAATGTCATAAATAACCATTTTTTGAACATACCTGGTACTTCAGAAGCGTGTCCTTCTTTAATGTCATATTTTGATAACAACAAATTTAGTGACTCTGTCTTTAGCATCCAGCCAATTAGTCTAGACACATTACAAAAAATATTTAATGATTTAAAATCAAATGCCAAGGGATGCGATTCTATAAATCTTGACATGCTTCAGTTGACACTACCTTATACTATGGAAGTAATTAGGTCCATTTTAAATTTATCGATAGAAACTTGTATATTTCCTGATATCTGGAAAACTGCAATTATCCGTCCTATTCCTAAGACTCAAAATCCAACTGACGTAAAAGACTTAAGACCGATAAGTATATTACCATGCCTGTCAAAGATTTTAGAAAAAGCAGTTTGCTTACAATTGACAAGGTTTCTTGAGTCTAATAATATTTTGCCGGAGTTACAATCGGGCTTTAGGAAGGGTCGCGGTACGGTGACAGCGCTACTAGATGTTACGGACAATATACTATGTGCACAAGACGAGGGCATGTGCACTTTGCTTGTGCTCCTCGATTTTTCCCGGGCGTTTGACTGCATAAATATTAAGTTACTTCTTTCAAAATTAAAATATTACGGTTTAGATCAGAAGGCAGTGCACTGGTTTACTAGCTATCTAAGTAACCGGTATCAATTCGTTCAACTTGATCGTAGCAATGGTTCCTCCTCTATATCTGAGAAGATGGCGGTGCGTAGGGGGGTGCCTCAGGGATCAATTTTGGGCCCTCTTCTTTTTATTTTATATTCAGCAGACATCACTCGACAAATACAACATTGCAAAATTCACACCTATGCCGATGATACCCAGATTTATATATCATTTAAGCCGGCGGATGTAGATTGTGCTATAGTTAAAATAAATGAGGATTTGTCGAGAATAGCGCTGTGGTCTAAACAGAACTGTTTAGTGCTGAACCCCTCCAAAACCAAATATCTTGTTTTTGGCAGCAAAAGTAATGTATTAAAACTTAACCCAACAGTTGCAGTTATGATTAATGATGTTCCTATTGAAAGGGTGTACGAAGCGCGAAACCTAGGCCTCCAAGTCGATAGTGAACTTAGATTTGAAAATCACGTTGCCAACTCAGTAAAAAGATGCTTTTATAAACTTAAGGTATTATATAAAATTCGGCCATATCTAAGTCATAATCTGAGAATCCAACTAATTGAGTCTCTAGTCCTGTCCCAGCTTAATTATTCTGATATCGTTTTTGGCCCTCGTCTACTGGGTAGAACGCAGAAACTCATCCAACGAGTACAGAACGCTTGTGCACGCTTTTGCTATGACATCCCATTTAGAAGTCATGTGACGCCTTTTATAAACAAATGTTCAATGTTGAAAATGAAACACCGCCGTAAATTGCATCTCGCCTGCCTACTTTTCGGAGTTATTAAGCATAAAGCTCCTTCATATTTATATAAAAAGCTTTCCTGGTTTTCTTCAAAAAAATCGGCTGGACTGCGGCAATGCGCTATGCAGCTTACGACGCAACGACATGGCACAGTTGCTTTTAGGGGTAGTTTTAGGTATTCTGCCTCCAAATGCTGGAATAATATCCCACCCCCCATAAAAAATATGCAAAGTGTTCAGGGATTTAGAATTAAATTAAAAAAGTTCTTGTATGCGCACCAAATGTGCCAATTTGATCTCGTCCATGATACAAGTGCTATATAATGGCGCCCATTTGGAGGATGTTATGATGTGTGTGTGTTTATGCCTGACCGATCCTATCTGTGTTGTGTCGTGTGTTTTTTAACATTGCTTCTTTTAAGCTCTTATTGTTATAACTATATAAATAATATGTATTTAATATTTTTTACAATTGTTGTGCACATCTTTTTTATTTTTTTCTTTTATACATTTTTCTATCATTATTATTAAACTTTATATTTTATTTGCTGCAGTGTCCGTGTCACTTAAATGGCCCTAGCGGAAGATCAGCGCTGGTTAACTTAACCAGCAACATGCTGAGCTAGGACCAATTTAGAGCTGCACTTTATTTTTATTTTTATTGCATTGTATCACATTGTACATTTATTTATTTATGCTTGTATATTGTGTTTTCATGTGTTGTAGTTCTGAATAAATGTTTTTTCTTTCTTTCTTTCTTTCTTTCTAAATCTTATGAGGGCAATTAGCTCCAATATAAAAATATAAAACAATTTAACCTGTTTTAACGCCGGTTTAAACAAGAGGCACGCACTAGAGTTTGACCCGCGGCAGAGCCGCGGGGTAAACTCTAGACCCGCGGCAGAGCCGCGGGGTAAACTCTAGTAGAATATACTTTGTTGTACAATAAAATCAATGAAACAATATACAAAAACAGCTTAAACTCTGCAAAGCTCCAGACTACCTTGCGATGTAGAGAGAAGTGGGGCACAAAAGCTAGGGCAGGGTTCGCTGCACAATATTTTCAAAAATGTTATATATTATGTATTAATATTATTACATAAAAATATATAGATTTATATACATATAATTAAATACATAAAGCATAGTAATATTATTATTATATAAATAATTAATATGTTATTTGTACTCGTTTAAGTTTCGGCATCACAACCTGCTATTTTCCTACAAAATCTAGACGGCTTCGACGGTTTATAAGATGACAAAGAGTGTGAATAGTGGAGCGGACAGTGAAATCATCTGACGGACATTTTATAAATTGATAGGTATATAAGTCGCAACCTCGTAGATTATATCTACTTATGGCGTCATAAGTAAGTACGAGTAAAACGAGTCAAATAGCGCATTAATTGTTGTTTGAAGAGTAATACCATCTATCAGTATCTTTAAAGAAATAAAAATGATTTCTTTGAAGTTATTTAATTTTTTTCATAATTATAAGTTGTTATTATAACTCCTGTTCTTTTATATGTAAAGATATTTCTTCCCTATTGACTGTCAACTACCCTATTATCCTATTCTTCTAGGAATATAGAACATGATATAATTTCTAGCTCACTCCAGCAGAATACAGAAAATAATTTCAAGCAAACTTGGCTGCCTCGTTCTCACGTAATAAAACTTTTGTACAACTTCAAAGTTATTTATTTAGTTAGTTACTTCGAGATTAGGAATTACGATAGGGTTTAAGTTTGAGCTTACTTTGTACAAGTTTAAAGTAAATTTATACCCTTTTCTGTTTATTTCTAAGATTACAGGGCAAACTTATAAAGATTTTTAAGTGTAAATGTATTATAGTATAAGTAATATTAAATACTCAATACAATAAAAAACCAAAGGTCTGCCTGCCTATTATGATTTTCATTACATTTAATGATGGTTATACTACTACGTACTTATAAAATAAATTTTATTTTATTTACTTAATGTATTTTTTTCCATAAATGATGATGATCTTAGTGAAACAACATTAAAATTACAAAACAATCTAATCTAAGAAATAACACTAATGAGTAATTTCAATCTGACCTAAAATAACTAGGTGTTACTTAAATTAAGACTGTGTCTAATAACACGTTAACTGTTGTCTTTATTAAGGAGAAGACACCTTGTTCATGTGTTCTTTGTTAATGTTTATCACATAGCACTTAATGAAGTAGTAAATTTTATTTATTTATTTATCTTCTCATGATGGTGATGGTTTAATACAACTGTTTTCTTTATCATGTCTGATGCTAGCACTAATGGTAGTTCAATATCAAGTAAATTGCATTAAGAAACAATATCTATCAAATAACTCCTTTTTATGACAGTGAGTCATAATAACTCGGATAGAACTCATTACAAAACTATAGAAAAAGTATTATATACCGGCCACAGACAAATTACAACAGTTAAGATTGAAGTGATAAAAATAACATTATTGATTATTCCCCCATTAACTTGTTACCGTATATCCGTGCAGGGACGGAGAAAGAATACAATTTCCCGCGGCCGAGCGGCCTATCGTAAGAGGCGACAAAACAACCCACAGCCAGGTGGTAGGGCATTTGTCGGACTGGATGGCTACCACCCCTGGTCTAGAGTATGCCGCCATAGCAACCTTGAGTTGTGTTCCGGCATTAGTGACCAGGTTCCAGTCTCCCTTAAGAGAGCAGCAGCGCATTTATAGCACTTTTGGTGTTGCAAATTTCTATAGGCGATGGTAACCACTTTCCATCAATTGGGCTGTCTCCGTGTCTGTTACTAAATGTTATTTCCTCCTGTTATTGTTATGCCAATCTAACAATCGTTTTTGTCCAATAGTGGTAGCTCATAGTGACATCCCCCTCTACATCGGCATCGCAGTTGCTGTGGTGGTCTTCCTTGCTGGTGCAGCTGTTGTCTACAAATTGTTACAACGGAAGACAAGAGACCATTCTCTTTATACTATGACTAGGACTGGTAAGTTCATTTCCTAAACACTGTCACTTATAACCGATACCCATTGAATATCTAACCTTCATCTAAAAGAGCAACAATATTAATTTATCACAGTAAATAATTATCTTAGTTATTTTTCTGACTTCCAAATAATTTAATCTTGGCACACATCTTTTTTGTCTCCACAAATCTTGTCATCTTTCTTGTAACATTTCTTCACTTTACTCTGTTAATCTTCTGGTACTTGACACATATCTATTTGTTAAAGTATTTTGTTCACTTTGCGTTACATCCTTACATACTTATACCACCAGAATAATTTTTTCTTGATCTTGATTTAAAAAAGTTTATTCAGGGTTGAGACCATTACTCGTCCCCTAATAACATTTTGTTATAAATATTGCCAGATTTCTCTCTTTTCTTTCACCATATCCCAATTATTTGGGGTCGGCACAATATGTCTATTATTTCCTTCCACACTCCTCTACTCTGACATCCATCTTCTGTCACACCACATATCATAATATCATCCTTCACGCCATCCATCCCTCCTCATTATATGCCCATACCAACTTAGTCTTCTTCCTCTCAATTTTTCAGTCACGGGTGCAACTTTCAAAGGTCCCCTTATGTACTCATTTCTCACCTTATCCATTCTTGTAACACACCACCACATCCATCTCAACATTCTCATCTCAGCTGAGTGGAGATTTATGCTTTTAAATGCAATTGGACGTAGTTATTCAAACCAGAACCAATTCATAGGACAATAGTTTTAACGTTAGTAAATTGTTAATTAAAACTTATGTAGAAGGGTTTAAGAAAACAGATTTTAAAAATAACATCAATAATAAATATTAGACATGCATAGGCTTTAATTTTTTTATAAAACATAAATAATACACTTGTACTGTAAGTACTGTAAGCTCCTAAGAGCCATATAAGCTCAGGAAGGCTTTATTTATTAGAATTCATCACGGCATGACATAAATATGTGGGTGTATTTATGTAATTAGCATTTTTTATAACATTTCCATTCGAACAAGATAATGTGTCTGAATGAAAACACTTAATTGTTCACCAAAATTAAAACTACGTTCTTAAAACTAAGTACAGTACATGTTGAACAGTTTCAGTTTCTGTTGCGTAAATAACAATACAAATAAGTCACTAGTTGAGGCAAAGGATAGCTATTCGTTGAATATTTGGTGCGCCGACGACCATAGTCAAGAAGAGGTTATATTTCTTCCTTATACGGCTAACCTCGCTTCCTTAGATACGACACTGACACTGACATTGACATTGACAACATATCACTCTTGACATTGACATTTCAATGAACCTCTTACCAATGTACTCTTTGCCTCTTACTATCTGACTCAATTTTGCCAATTGTGGATTGGTTTCTGTTTGCATATAAATACGTCTGATTAAAACTAAACATTTTAATGCAGATTTTCAACCAGAAATATACCCAACAGTAGAAAAGCAGTCGCTATCTTTAGCACCAGATCTGATGCAACACCGGCCGCCGAGGTACGAACACCCGCAGCCGGATTCAAGAGCTGAACACCATTATGACGTACCACATCTCACTAACAGGTGATTTTTCATTGATAGACATGCTTTTTAACCGACTTTCGAAAGAAGGTTCTCAATTCGACTAATTTTTTAGAATAGAAAACACTTTATTGTTCACCAAATAAACAATTACAGAATGAATAATTACAATAAATTAAGGGCAAAACAAAAGGCGGCCTTATTACTAAAAGCGACCTCTTCCAGGCAACATAACTGAGAGGATACTTTTAACAAAACTTATGTCTAGGTATAATTAAAATTAAATAAAAAAGAAAAACAATACAATGTAGACAGTACACAGCTTAGTTAAGAATAGAAAAAAAAATATTATAAACTTTTTTTTTGTATGTTTACGCGATTTCTCTGTCGATTGTGGACTGTTTTTCAATTGTTTTTAATCGAAAGATCATATTTCTGAGGTGGTCCTATTGTCAATAACTCAGCATCTGATGAGTACCAGATACCAGAGAATTCTATAGCAACCCTCGAATATTGCACGTACAACGCGTTTCTTTTTTTTTCTAAAACTATTCAAGTATTTGCGTAACAAAAATGTAGAAAATAAAAAAAATACAAAAACAAGACCGACTTCAAAAGTAACTAAAAAGCAGCAAATAAATGTTTTCTACATCTTGGAGTCAGTGCCTATATATGCCTAAGTCATAAAAAAACAACAACAAAATGCAAAATATAGTGTTTTTCATATTTTATTTCGCGCCGACTTCGAGATATTATAGTTTTTTTTTGTTACTTTTAAAGTCGATTTTATTTAAAAAAAATAGTATTTGAAGAGAAGATTCAAACACAAAAACGGAAGATAAAGTCTTCAAGTTACATAAATTCTATATTGTGACGTCATCAAAACGAAGTCAATTTTCCGTTTCCTTATAACTTTTCATATAGCAGCAATCCACGTTTACGAATCAAAACATATTGGTTCCAACATTTCTAGTCTTCTCCTGTAGACATGTAAAACTTGTTTTATGTTCGACCCATAACTTCTTTCCTTGTGTGTGTTGTGTGTGTGTGTTTGATGTTAAAAGTGAACTTTTCCTTTTAGTTACGCCTCCCCAGTGGACCACCAGATTACTCCGTGCGCCTCCAGCAAAGGCCAAAGTGATGATTATGACAGCAAACCTTATAGCGAGTCAGAGCATTCCGCTTCCAGCTGCTTTACCAGTTGTAAGGAATACATATAATATTGACATACTTTGATATACTAATATTTGATATTAATACTTAGTCAAAGTTTTAAGCGGAAGAGATTAAATATCAATCTGTAATCATAACAACCATTTTGATATACCAAATTTAATAAGATTTTCTTTATATATATATAAAGCAGATAAATATATACCTATAAAGCAATTTCAGATATATGTATAATAATATAAAATTTTAAACTTTCCGTGTCTGTACATTAAAACTATTAAATAAAACTCATTTTTTTCTTGTCTGTTTATCTGTTTGTTCAGGATTCACGTAAAAACTACGGAACCGATTTCGATGCGGTTTTCGGTAGTCGACAGCAAATATTCTTATGCTTAAAATATGAACTACTTTTTATCCTTGAAATCCCGCGGATTTTTTCTGAGAATGAATTAAAATGGCCAGATTTTCATTAATCAGATTTGGAATTCTAATTCCATTGTAATTTTTTCACTTATCTATAGCAAATTTGATGTATACAATGTGTAATATTTTTTATCCCGGGAAGCCCGCGGGAATTTTTCCGGAAGTGGCTCGTAGTTGTTCGGGTGCATAAAAATTAGCTTATTCCAACACAGTTTCACTTAAACAATAATTTACATTCTTTTTTAAATGCTGCGGTACTTTTGTACTCGGGAATTACAAGACAAGCGCGGATGAAGACGCGGGCATAACCTAGTGTATTAATATTAATGATTATTTATTAATTGATTTTTGAACCGATACTACTAATTGTTACTTTGATTTTTCTAGAAACATTGTTTTAAATGTAAAGGACAGCTGTAATTCAACATAATTTTCTTTCCAGCCGGCTCCATGTACGACGCAGCAAATGAATCAGTAACACTTCAACTAGCTGAACTAGTCTCTAATTCTCCGACATCACAATCCTTATCGGTATCTGGTGCAGGAGCAAGACTGGCACTACCAGCTGCTGGAGTAGCCCTATCAATCCCCGAAGCTGCCCTGAGTAGAGGAAGAAGGGAACAAATATACGTAGCAGTTGTCAAGGACGATAGATATCGTCCACGCCTAGGAAAAGGTAATGTTGGTTTTGAAACTTTTTCCCGAGTCAAAAACTTTTGTTTACGCAGAATATAAATTAGTTCATCCCGATAAACATGTTTGTTATTCCACCCAAGCATTTATTAAACCCTAAATCATCAAAAACAGCAATGAATATTTATGAGCGTATCTTCTTGATAATAAAAACAAATTGATTTCGCAATGCGATACGCAGAGAGTAATTTTCAAAGGCTAATTTTAAACGGCGTGCAATTACGCCTATGGTTTCGATGAGCTATAATTTCTTGCATGGAAAAAATATACACGGCCCCAGGCCGAAAGTTACAAGCTAGCTACTCAATGTCTTGTGTATATTCTTATGATTAAATTCCCGCCCGCAGGTATCACGCAGCTCAGTCCGGTAGTTAAATGCGGGCCACCGCGTCTTCAATTAAATAAGTCAGTCATCTTACAAATACCACACTGCGCCAGCCTCAAGCACGGCTTCTGGAATCTATCCCTTTACGCAATAGACCATAACAGCTCAAAGCCTGACAACACGCAACCCCAGTGGAAAAAGATCGTAGGTCTCGGTCAGGAAACTATCAACACGCCAGTATTTACGCAACTTGACAGTGATAAAATATTCCTTGTAACAGATATGCTGTCCACTTTCGTCTTAGTAGGTGAAAGTTTCAATGGAAAAGCTGTAAAGGCACTTCAATTAGCGATATACGCGCCGGCCGTGTTGAACGAAACCAGTTCTGAATACAATATACGATTATATGTGTTCGAAGATACACCATGCGCCGCGTACTATTGTCAGGAGCAAGAAAAAAAGCTTGGTGGTGTACTACTCGAACGACCAAAAACTTTACTGTTCCAAGACGGAGGTTCAAATCTTTGCCTAAATTTGGAACATGTTAGTCCTGGGTGGAAAGCTAAGCCAGGCATTGGTTTTCAAGAAATTCCATTCAACCACGTATGGAGCTCCAACTATAATGCATTACATTGCAGTTTTGTGTTAGAAAGGACCCACGATTGCGACAACATTGACTTCATTATATCAACGTGTCAGAGAACCAATCCTTCCTATAAACAGACATTCCGAATATCTCTTGAAGATGTAAGGAGTCGATCTCCTCGAGGTCGTTCACCTAGAACAGACTCCCAGCGCAGTTTTAATATTACAGAAAACCTCCTGGATGCTCGTTTGTGTCGAGAAGAAGGCAATGAAAATATTAAAAGGAATATAACTGTCACTGAGGCTGGCATCAACGAATGCGCTGGAGAAGGTCCTTTCAAGTTGAGCTCTAGATTAAAGAGACAGTTGTGTTCAATATTAGATCCTCCGAATGCACGTGGAAACGATTGGCGTGCATTAGCTTCAAGGCTCGGTGTCGATAGATATACTACATGGTTTGCCACTAAAAGTTCGCCAACCGAAGCCATTCTAGAGCTTTGGGAATGTAGAGAACGTAGTCCAGGTGCGATGGCTTCTTTAGCTGCTGCTTTTCGTCAGATGGAAAGGCATGACGCAGCAGATCTGCTCCAGAGCAGACCTTCTTGGTTATGAATCGTTCAAACCAGTTCTGTGTTAAGACTATATTGTGAGTTATGTGAGTAGTAAATGTTACGTTAGAAAAAGTATAGTTTCGCCGAAAAATGGCCTAAGTTTGTAAAATCTTCTTAGTATATTTTGTATGGAAAAATATTATACGCTGTAGATAAGCGAATAAATTATATTATAGTAGCAATAATAGTGCCTACAATCTTTTAAAGAATATTGACATTATTGTCAGTGACAGTTGGTTATTTTGTTAATTTTTTTAATAAATATGTGAAAGTGTTTTGTGTGTATGAAGTTTTGTGCTTGGGTTCATGGTTATTTTGCGTTTTTCTATTTCGTATCATATTTCGAACTTTGTGCCAAATTCGCGATGCTTTTGGCAATAACTTAAAAAATACTTGAGATATTATTTAAATCATGCTTTTGAATTTATCTAGCTTTTTATTACATACATACATACATAACTTCACGCCTGATCCCTTACGGGGTAGGCGCGAACAACAGAGCGCCATTCAGGCTTATTCTTACACACCTCACTTGCTTCTTTGACATTCATAGCTCCTGTCATGCACGCTCGTCTGTTCTTAAGGCTCATGACATCACCTGCTAGTACACGATTAATTTGATCATGGAAGGTGTGTCGTGGCCTTCCGCGACTTCTGCATCCATCCACTTTTGCATTGTATATCTGTTTAGTCATTCTTCCATCATTCATTCTTTCCACATGCCCGAACCACCGGAGCATTCCTTTCCGCCGCACCGCGTTGTGTATGGCAAGCTAGGCCTTCTGGCTGAGGTACTTAGCGCCTAGAAGTTTACCTAAAGCTCCATTCACACTATTCCCCAAATTTACTCTTCTTTCTATGTCAGCGATGTACCTTCCATCCCTGCAAAAAGCACATCCAAGATATACAAACTCATTCACTTGTTCCAGCCTAACATCATCGACCATTATCCTTGCATTCGTTCTGGTTTCTTCTCTTTCAAACTTTTTATTACAATTTATGTATATATGTTCTACTTTTGAGAGATAATTAAGCTTTGTTTTTTATGTATGAGATTAATGAACAATATTTGAACATGAACAATTAGTTTCAATTTTGCTAGGTATTTGTCAATAAAGTTTGATTCTAAGGACATTATCTCCAAAAATGAATTTGACCTCTCTATCAATATGATCATTTCATGATCATCAAATCAAGTGCATGATTGAAATAATAATTCCTATTGTACTATTATTATTATACGTGACTTTCAGAGCTTACTGTTAAGGCTATGAGCTAAGCACTTCATTAGTTTTCACTATCGTCGTAAAGACTTAAATCGCATTTATTAATCTTTGATCGTGTTAAGAAAAGATTACATACAATCCTATCGTTCTTTGATATTCTTATATGAATAAAATGAGCGTTTGTTAATTTATTCTAAAACTGATTATGTTATGTTATTGCTTGGATCTAATGAATTTGATTAAATTTTTACTGTTTTTACATTTTATTTTACGATCTCTTTTCAAAGCATCATCAAAGATTAAATTATATTAAAATCACTTTGCTAGAATGAAAATAGTGCATAATATTTAAATTAAAAATATGTATCGAACTGCTATAAGTAATCCTCGAACCACTTTCTATAATAATTGTGTTGTGGATAACAAAATACTTATGAATAAAGAGAATTTTGCAACCGCGTTGCTGATTCATTTTTTATTGTTTGAAAACATATTTTAATGCGATCAGATCTAGCAAAAGTGATGTAAAACTATTTAGCGTTTCACTTCTATGTATATAGAGTATATAATATATATTGTAAATACATCGTATCGCAGTTAAAACATGTAATAATTGCGGTTTTGGATTGGGAAGTATATTAACAGACACGACTTATAAGAATATTTATTTATATTAGTACCCTAGCACTCTGGTCGAGATAAAAAATTCTTTGGTAAGTTTTTAGTAGAAACTTCAAGTCACTAGCACTGATTCTATACGAACAATAGCGTTTTTGTGCAAAATGCTAACTGTTCAATGTTATGTGTTTTTCCGAGTTGCAATGTTGTATGTAACCTATTTGGTCTGAACAAATAAAGTAGTAATGAAGTAACAAGTTTACTTGGCTTAAAAGTCTATGTTACCGAGTCATAAAATAAAAAGATAATTACTTGAGCGAAAAGTGTGATCTGTGTGGTATTTAAGTCCCTGTGGTTGTTATGCTCTGTGGTGATATTAAGTTGCTTATGAGGTGTTCTTGAGGTGTGAAAGAAATCGAACTAGGTTTTTGGATTTTAACTATTCTAAACGGTTATATTGTTCACATTGCTTCATAACAAATGGGCGTACAGACAAAAATGCAGTTTTACACAAGGACAAAATTGTTAATAAAACAATACTAGTTGAATTTGGAATACCCTTCTTCGTAGTCACCCTTGCACAGTGTAGACTAAAATAAAGACTTTGTAAATTTGCGTTGCGCATTTTTGCGTATACGCCTATATGTTATGAAGCTTTCGATATATAATTCTACATACGCTAAGTCACCATGTCTGTGTAGAGTGGTGTGTTGTGTGAGCCAAGACCGGTCTGCCGCAATATTCGGGTAAGACTGCCGAACGCGCGCCGTACTTACCCGAGCGCAAAACCTGCTGACAGAACAACCTGTCACCGCACTATTTTAATTTATGGCTTGGTTAACTGAAGGTTGTGCTCTAATAAAATTCAAATAAAAAAGAATTATGGATATTTGAACTTTCATTTAAATCTGATAATCGATTTAGAAGAACATCTATAAATTGATATGGTAATGTTAAAAGTACTTCTCAATCAGATATCGCATAGTAGAAGCATTGTAACCACGATTTTTGTAAACGGCGCACGCGTCGACACTTAGACTATATATATTTTTGTTAAAGTGATGACTATTAAAATAAATGGATCTGTGATACTTAAATAATATGAAATAAATTATGTTTAACTGTGTAATATTGTTTTCATTCAATACCTGAAAAATCCCACCTGGCCATAACTTATTTGGTCTTTATTATTGTTACAACAGACAAAGAACAATTCACACCTGCAGTTTATTACCTTTTCGGCATTTGGACTTATTTTGTTTACTTTGTGTTTAAAAAATGCAATATTTCATGGTAGTCTTTAGCCAGGTGTGATTCTTGGAACAATTGTTTACACGGTCGAGTATTGTGTCGAGACATATTGTATAGTTTAATATAAAACAATGTCCGAATGGAGGGTTGAGGCAGTCTAGCGATAGGCACAAGCGGGACAAGACGTGTGTACATTACAAAAGCTATATAGTGACGGACTTTGCGCGTGTTATTGAATCGTGCATTACGTTTGGACATTTTGCGTCTAGTTATGTTTGTACCTGTGTTATACGTGTTTGTATAGTTCTATTAAATTCTATAGTAATTCCAACGGCATTTTAATTCGAATCCCGTAACTCGTAACATTATGTTTATATGTATAATGAACATCAAAACGCAAATATGAATGACATGGGACGCCATCTAGGTTTTAAAGGGGTTTTTTAAGCTTTACCTTTTTAGCGAACAACTTTCGTTTCTAGTATTATTTTACAAGCTTATAGTATAATATAGTCGGTCCATTTCACCATGATGAAGGAATATAAAAATATCCAAACACGACCATATTCAAAATATCATTTTATTTCGATTTTATCATTAGGGATCATTCTTACGTTAGATCGCAATTGCTTTTGTAGCGTCAATTTCGGGGCCCAGGGTATGCTTTCTTAATTTATCTTCTCGTCTTCACATGGTCTTTGACATCTCTTATGTGAAATCATCAGTAAGTATATCAAACCTCTTAGCCCTAGAGTACTGGATAAAAAAGGATAGGACTATACATTCATTAATAGACCTGTCTTGTTGTGTGTCTGTGTAAGAAGATGTGTGAGTTTTGTTTCTGTCTGAATTTTTGAGATTTGATTGAAGGTAGTTTGCGATCTTGAAGTTATTGAAGTTGAAGTTACTTGACAGTGGAATGAAGTTATTGAAGATTGAAAGTTGTTGAAGGGAAGGGGTTATGTGTTCGTGAGTCGAGGTTCACCAGTGAAGAGATGTCCCGACTAGGTGGATGAGCGAGATGTATTACGCCTCCGTCCTCCACTACAACATAAGCGACAGACACGTGCTTTCCGGTCACGGCGATAAATGTATGAAGGTCTGCGGCAGCCTTCATATCCGTGTCTTAAAAGATAGATGATTAAGTATAGGTTCAATTTGGACCGAAATAAAAAAGTGAAAAATTAAAAGTGATACTTGAGAAGTTTATTATGAATTATAATATACTGACAGATTTAGCCTAAAGGAATTATGTTTATATTAATAAACGTTAGAGAAGAATTCTCTGTGAGCATACTCTGTAAAGTTTCACTTTTACTGCGTATGAACTGCACACACAATTTTAATGTTAGTAAAATGACCAATAATAATATTATTGTTACCCAGCATAATAGTATAAAACATCTCAAAACATTTAAAGCATTTACGAAGCAACCGAGACTAATTCTAAAATGATACTTACAGCAATTATTATAATGAATGGGGAACACTTCACATTAGCACCAGGCAAACAAAAATACATGAAGTTAAATGGCGTCAGTAACAACTCGAAAACACTTAAGAAATAGCAGATATTTAAATCTGAGTCACAGAAACAACAATTAGTCAAATACCCGTTTCGAGCTATTAGTCAAATATAACTCTGCTATTTGTTTAACTACTACTCAATAATCTGACATGCGTCTCATCTTTTGTACCGAAGCAAAGATAACAATGTCACAAGTTATAAAGAGTCTAAAGTAACACAGTACAATGTAAAGATTTAGGGTTCCTCCTCACGCTTTAGACATTTGTTTCAAATATTGTTATTTTCCGATTGAATATGGAAAACAAATTTATAAATAAAATTAAATTAATAGATAAAATAGGTTCTAAATCATGTTATCGCTATATATGTATGTATCAGTGTGGACCTCACACAACTTAATTCCACATAGCCTATCTTTAAGAAAGTAACGACCAAAAGGTCCAAAGCGCCATGCATTTATTGGCGCTTACTTTTTTATTCGTGCATTTATTATTACTATCCACACGCAATGTATTACGTAACAACTCATAACCCGATCAAGCACCGGATTTTGTTTCAAAATATGCGGTAAGGTTGCAAAATAAAAAATAAAAATTGTAATAAAAAATACATCGCCAGTTAGGCGTTTTTTTAACAGCAGTGTAGTCGACGCTTGCATCATACGTTATGTTTTTCAACCGGCTTACCCTAGCCGAATTTCCACCTTGCACTACTGATAATTATGTATACATCACGCTTGTGTTCCATGGGCTTGATGAATTTCCTTTTACCATGATCCTGACAAACAGATTTTGCTTTATCTGCTTTCATTAGTCTCTAAAAACTATCTATATAGGTTATAAAATATTATTTAAAAGTTCTTCCTATTTATGTCTTGAAGCAGGAAAATAGCAGACAAATAACTTGATAGAAAGTAATTACGGCCTCCTATGGATGTTTGATTCTTATAAATATATGTTCTAATTTTTATTTAAATGTGGCGTCGCATGGTTTGTATATACAGTTACGGTATGAAAAGGTTCGTCACCTTAAAGTCGACTTTTGCTTGCACGAGTACAAGAAACAGTACTGCCAACATTTTAATAAATGTTACGTTTAAAAAATATAGAAACGTGAAAAAGAAATGCAATGTTTATAATGACACTAAAATTAATAATAAGAAAGAGGATATAATAACTACGCTTATCATAAATATTAAAACCAATAAAGAGGTTTTACATCTCTAAACAACCTTCTTAGATCAGAAAGAAAATCAAACAACTTTAATCTTAGTAATTTTAAACTTTATTGTCAAATAGTTAAACATAATTTTCTATGGAACAGTACCTCTTGTGACTTAGTTTGAGTTTTTGGCGGGAACTGAAAGGAGATGTTGTGCTGTGCAGTTTTATTTTCTAAAAATGTGTTAAATTACTCTAAAACGAACAATAGTTGTAGGATATTGATAGTTTTTGAATAGTAGTTATGTGTTTTGTGAGAAATGTGAACTGTATAGTCAAATGTGGCCTTTCGAGTTGTCACAAGAACTCCGTTGACTGGCACTAGCTGATTAACTACAGTTCAGCTGTGCTACACATAGGCTTAAGAAAATGAAGAAACTATATTGTAAACTAAGATCTGGCCTAAAAGCCTAGCTGCCAAGCCATAAACCTAAATAAACATAAATAAATAAATGTGACTAAGTTTGAAAAGGTAGCCAGGTTCATGTCACGACTGTATTATGTATGTCCAGCTTATATCAGGTATTATCATTATTCATTCATGAAATTTGAAGTTTTCTTACTTCTTTTCGTCTGGATAAAACCATGGCTTGCTTGTTGTAGCTTATAAAGCCACATTTTACTAAACATTCGAGATTTTTCAAATAGACTAGAAGAATATAATAGAATAGAATTAGATACCATTTTGGAGACCAAGATACATTTTGGTTATAATATTATATAACATAAAATTTCCAGTAAATATTCAAGAAAGTACAAAATCTAAATTTAATAATCGGTGAACTGAATTATTTATTAAACAGATTTGCTTGTCTATGGTTCTATAAAAAATAAAACTATAGGTAGATATCAATAATGGATGTTTAAAATTAATCCATACTGGATTTTCGTTCCGTATTTTTAAGGGTACCACACGTCTGAGCTAAAATGTCGTCGTTCTCGCCTTTATGTGGTAAAATAATGCATGTCAAATGTGGCAAGCGCATTTTTACTGTGCAGGTGCGAGCTTTACGCTTACTGTCTTCACACGAAGTATGACCAATTGGTTACGTGTGGTGCCAGTTGTAGCGTGACTGATTGGAATATACGTGTGTAGGAAAAACGTTTAACAGTTCGTTATGTGTGTAATATTATAAATGCAGAGAGACTGTTGCTAGGTTTGAGATTTTTTAAATGTCGATTTTTAAGTATTTTTGAAGTGATAACTTCTTATGGGAGGGTAAAAAGCTTCGTTACGTAACGCCAGTCGGTCTCGCTTCCCTTTCTCTCGGGCTAGATTAGGAAAGTTATCACTTCTGTCGGGCGTCCCGAGACGAGCTTACAGTCTCTTTTTTAATAACCAACAGACAAATGCATACACTGTATATTTCCAATGTAAGTAAGCCGATCCCAGACACCTAATAAGGGAAATTTGTTATTTACCATGCCAAAAATCGAACCCGGGACATTATGCTATATTGAAATAGGCCGGTAAAGGCTTAACCCACTTAACTACAGCGGCCGTCTTGTCTATTAAAATGAAAATAACGATATAGATTACCATATTTTTATAATATTTTTGAGAAAATTAGTTATGAGTACAACTGGCGTAAGTCTTGTTAGGTATTGCAATGCTTATGTATAAAGCCGATCGATTTGGACGGTAGTAAATATTTTTTGTTTTATTTATTAAAATAATAAACTCTATTACTCTATAGACCAGAAAACTATTTTCTTTCTCTCTTTTCTCTTTCACCTGCTCTCAATGATTTGGGGTCGGCACAATATGTATTTTCCTTCCATTTTATCGTGTATAAGCTGGTAGAAGTATAAAAACAAGTCTACAATCACACTAGTATCATATCTATGTTAAATTCTAATTTCGATTTTGGCGAGGCTGATATTTAGCCATCTATCTTTTAATGTGAAGCCATCTAAAATAAGTAAGTAAGTAAGTATATAACATTATAACTCGTGTGGCTTCAAATTGAAACCGTAATCAAAAATCACTTTTTTTATACATATTAATTAAACCAAATGTCAATATTTTAATTAAAGACACCATATTGTCAAAAAAAGTACAAACCGCACGCACTGGCACCGAACCACATCGAACACATTTCGGGAATACATTTAAATATATTACAATACTGTTCGAACGAGGGTCAAAGGCAGGTGCGTCCATAAAAACAGCTACCGGTTATCACACCACATATACTACCCATACAGTGTGCAGTCGGCATAATTTTATTGTATAGACTTCTTTAGTTTATGATGACACCTTAACTTTTTAAGAACATGCATCGCGAAGGTGTTCCTCCTGCATGTACACATTCGAAATTTAAATAATATTCAAATAAAACTATAATACAATAAATCTGCTGGTGGTGTCAAGTTTGTCGGCAATTCTCCTTGTTTGCGAGCTTTTGTCAAACGCGCATCATTAGCCGCTACCAGTTTTTTTTTAACTAGTGCTAGATCATTCATTTTCGACTACAATATAAGCGAAGCACTTATTATTGTTATCAACAAATTACATAAAACGAAAAGATTCTTAAACATTAAAAAAAACTAGTTGCGGCCAATGATGCACGCGATTGGCCGCGGGTGAATCACCATTGTACTAAAATTAATTTAAAAATGAGAAAAAACCAAAGTGTCTCTCATTCGGAGCGGCAAAATCCGAAAACACGAGCATCACGTGAAAATTACCGAATGGATTGATATGAAACTCGACACAAAGCTAGCTTATATTCCTGGTCAACATGTTCGATACTTGTTATTCCGATCAACTTCGTATCCGTGGGATAGACTATTTATTGCTACTGTTATGGAAGCTGCATACGTCTAGTCAACGCAGCGGACAGTGAACTACTGGCAGGCGCATCAATCGCTTATCTTCAACTACGTCATGTGATTGACGTGTTGGTGAGGGGGCTTCGAGCTGGAGCTCTTTACCCCGGCTGCAGCTCGGAGGGCCAGTACCCTCCGGTATCTATGTGTGGGAGCCGCCGTGGTGTCGGCGGCTCGCGCGGGCCAATCAGCGGCTTACGGTGGCCTTCACGGCTTTGCGTGGGCTGCATCAGCGGCGTTGGTTGGCCGATCTTGGCTTTCGATGGCCTTCCCGGGCTTCGGTTGGCCATCATTGGCGTCTGGTTGCCTATCTGTGGCGTTAGGGGCATAAATCGCGACCTCTTAACATCACCCTAATCCCGGCGAATGAGGTCACGTGGGGTCGATAGCCAGGTTTTCCTTCTTCTGTCTGGGGGTCGCGCATGTAGCGGGGCGATCCCGTTCAGGTGGGTATGGCGGCAGTTGTCGGCGCGGTCGAACATCCGACGCGCCGACATCACCGCGAACTCCTCCACCGACGGGACGCCCAAGTCGCGAGCGATGACGTCATTCCTGACGTATCGACCCGCGTCCGTGCACATCCGCAAGGTGATGTTTTGCTGTTTTTGTAGCAGCTTCTTACTAGTGGCCGAGCACAGCGCATACCATGCCGGAGCTGCATATGTGAGCCTCGAGCGGAGATAGGTCTTGTAGACCCCGATGTTCGTCCTCAGGGGCAGTCTGGATGATAGGACAGGTCGGAGCAGGGCTCTGGCGGCTCGTGTGTTATTCACAGCCTTTTCCACTTGGAGCCGCATGCTCAACGACCTCTCGAGGCAGGCGCAACGCGGGAGCGCACATATTAATAGTTTCCCTATCTCGCTCCCACATCATTCTAGCTGTACGGCTTGTTTATACTTGTACTTTGAGGTTAGGTTACCGCTTCCAAAATAAATTATTTCTTTGTAGTTAACATCAGCACTCGACAGTGAACACTACTCACTGCCATCTGAACTTTCATTTAACCTCTACCTCTCGCTGCTACACTCTAATTGAAACTGTAACGGGCCTTTGTCACCGGCGGGGTACCTGCCGTTCTAGAATAAAACGGCTTGTGCCGCGACGATGGCAAAAGACCCGATGATATGTCATTGGTGCCCTGGAAGATGGGTCGCCCCTTATTATGGGACGCGTCTTGCGTCGATGCTTTGGCAGCATCCTATTTTCCAACCACTAGCTTGTCTGCCGGTACAGCTGCTGCACAACAGGAGGCCCTAAACGCCGCAAATACTCAGCCATCGCAATTGGCTACATATTTGTAGCTTTTGGGATCCAGACCTTGGGACCATGGGGGGCTGAGGCGCACAAGCTTTACCGAGACATAGCCAAACGCTTTGTGGATGTCTCACGTGACCAAAAGAGTAGTTTATACATCGAGCAACGTATTAGCGTTGCCATTCAGCAAGGCAATGTTTTAGGCACGTTTCCAACTAACAGCGGTCTGTTACTAGCTTTTACAGTTTAATTATTTATTATAATTTATTATTTTTAATATTTATTTGTATTTTTTTCTAAGTTAGTTTAGTATAAACTATTTACGTAATAAATATATTGTAATTAATTTTAAAATTCGCGTGTAAGGAAAAACCATGTATGAATAGATTACAATTTGTTAGTGATATTACACTTTCGGTGAACCGAAAGAAGCCTGACTGTAAAGTCAGCATTAAATTTCCTGACTTGTAACCCCATAATAGACTCAAGCCCTTAGTTTGCATGCACCTAATTTAAAGTGAACCGCAACCCTAAATTCTACTCCGCAAGTATTTGTGTGGCTTCAATGAAGACGCCCTACGAGTGAAAGGGTCTGAAATGTCGGCTAATCAATCGCAAAGGGCATCATTATAGTACGGCGACAAAGGGCTATGTTAGGGTGTCAATGTATTTTGTTCATTTCAAGGAATTCCCGAATTTCCTAGTCATAGTAAAATTCATCTTCAATACTCTATAGGCTTAAATCGTTGTTACACTACACTGATTAAGGGACTTGGTCAACACTAGGGTGGGCATCGTTAGTCCTAATTTTTTATAAATGACTTATTTTAAAGAAGTTACAGCTCTACGACGTCGTCTTACAAACAAATAACATGGACAGTATTTTTAACCTCATAACCTAATCAGAATAAAATTCTATGAGTCAGATGGAATATTTTATTTTACCTAGGTGAATCAAAAAGTTCTTGGAATCAATATTAAAAAATGCTTAATCTTTGTGAAATAAAATGGTTTTCATGAGTCTCAAAAAACTCCTCTACGGCAGCCATTTTAGTTCCACGAATTTCCTCTGTTAACTTACTTACAAACGTATACATGCAAGTCGTCTATAATAAAAGAATTTAAAAATCTAAACTTTCTTTGCTTCCGTCCGCGTAGTGAAAATTAGGACTACATCTTTCGTCTCATTTTCTCTTTAGTATTAAAGAGAGACAAAGATATTGGTCAAAAGTGTTTCCAAGAAGGTTCTATCATTCAGTGTATTTATTTTCGTAATATGAAATTCCTTGATGGAATTTTTATATATTTTTTAAGTAAATCAAATAAAACCGTAAATAACACACATGGCGCTACACGATGGAGTACATGGTAAAACAGGTACTTAGATGAGAGTACCTAATTTACCGCACATTCCGTTGTTTGATGCGTAATCTGTAATTCGAACAATATATTACTTACACGAAGGGTAAATGCTTTTTTAAGCAAATGTGTTTAAAATTAGGTTTCCAGTGTCCAGTGACATTATCAGCTCCATGGTGACACTACAAGGGAAGGCGTCAATTCATCAGTCGACGCTAGTCTACATCGAAGGGCCGAACTATTTCCTTTCACTATTAAGGGCTCTTTTCGTGCGACGTGTTATTACAAAATTAATGGCCAACTTCGACAGGATTGGACCGTCTAAAGGAAAGGAACATATAGATAACATAGGTATACACTATACAAGTAAGATTACGTTTCAGACACTCCTCGTCGAATAGTATGTATATATATTATTGGCTAAAGCTTTTCACGCGCTTCAGCTTAAGTCAAATTTCAAGTCAAAACCCTTTTTCGTGAAAATATAAGTATCAGTGTTACCTTTTTTTTTACTATGTCGGGATTTGTGAACTTTTTTTATTGAAAAAAGAGAGATTCTTTCGTTAAAAGTGGACATAGTATAAAAAAAGTATATTATCAAAAAAAAATTGAATATTTAATTTGTTATTTGAGGTCAAATCACGTTTACGTGATAACAGATAGCAAAAATAGGAAATGAAAATTTATTTTAATAAAAATATGATATTTTAAATCAGATTTACCCTATCGTTGATTAGTTGAGTCTTATTCGTCTACTGAATAAAAATAAAATAAAAACAGAAATCAAAAACACTAAAATAAAATAAAAACAGAAATGAAAAATCAAAAAAGTTTTATTCATTAGAAAAACGAAAACTGGCGTTTCAAACAATAGTCTGAAGAGTGAGTGTTACAAATTGCAAATTAAGATAAGAGAATAATTTTATTTTTAAGATTTACTTATTCATAATATTTCTGTGAAGATTTAACTTCTTTTAAGGTATTCTTTTCCTCTTTAACAAAATCTCTTCAGTATGATAGCAAAGCAGAAAATGTTTTCAATTAAGCTACTTTACAATTAAACTAAAATATTATCTCGTAACAATCTGTTAATACAGCTTCAATTGCGAGAAACTGATCAATATGCCACAGAAATTATATTCTCTTAACGATAAAAAGCTTAATATATTCAAACTATATACAAATTAGTTTTCGTGAAATTCAGTCAATTCTCGATACCATGGAAAAGGAACAAATAAATAGGTGGTGACAACTTTAAAGCTGACTACATTGAGGTAAGGAGATTTATTTTATTCCTTATACGAAATCGCGTGCAATGTCGTACACGTGTGCATTACACGTCACTCGTCGCGTGTGGCACGTACATCGCTAATTCAATACACGTACTCCTCAAGTACTTATTCGCGGAAGATAGAATTCATTAAGAGAGTATCGTAAAAGCGAGTCATTCGCTTTAAAAAACTTCTGCAATTCTACATATCATATTGTTATAACCTAGGCCCCGACAAAGACAAATTCCACGTACAGATCTGTAGAAGCACATTTATTACCTGTCGGCATTTGAACTAATTGTTATCCTTTTATGATCGTCTTCTTTTGTTCATTTATTCATTGGCATACGTTTCTAGTTTATTGTGGAGAACAGCCTATTGTCCTATTGTTCTCGCTCATTAACATCATTAGCCAGGTGTTACAAGCTAAGAAACTGTGACGATGTTGCCTGGCGGGCACATTTGGAGTTGTTGAGCATAAAAACGACGGCCTGATCCGCCTGATGGAGAGAGGAGTCATTTGAGCTACGACTACGATACGGGCATGACGTGTGTACATTCGGGAGTCAAAAAGTGACGGACTTTGCGCGTTTTATTGAATTACGATCTTCTGCATTACGTTTGGATTTGTTATATTGGGTTAAATTTGTACCTGTGTTGTACGTTGTTGTATAATTCTAATAAACTTAATAATAATTCTAACGGCATTTTAATTCGGCATAATAATATGTTACTTTCAAAATATCATGCTAGAAATAATTTTAATTACTTTCCGAACAATATAGGTAATTATATCACGCTATTGAATTCAATTTACTTGTACCTGTTTATGAAAGTTACATGAACAAATTTATAAGGTTGCGTCGGTCTGTAAGTCATATAAAGCTTCAGAAATAAAATATTAAGCACCTGTTTTGAATTTTCTATCTCACTCTTTGGTGCATATGCTCTTCAGCAATGTTTACTCTCGACTTCCTTCCATTAATACATAAAATGATAATTGAATTTAGAACTTAATTTTAAATTTCGAACGAATACATACTCGTATATTGAACGCATCATAAACGATGATACAATAAAGTGATGCGTTCAAAATATTCATTATACTCTTTGAACAGCAGGAAAGCATACTTTAGAGATATTGTTTCTCAATCCTAAACTAAAAAACCTACTCATTACAGATAACATCGAACGATAAATATAGAGAACATATAATTAAAATGCAATTTATGTTAATGCCAGACATTATTGCCTTAATAAATATAAAACGAAAGAGACAAAACTATACGGATGAAAGGGATGCGTATATAAAGAGGAGTGCCTGAAGATGATATATTAAATTTTATTGTTTTTGACTCAGCACCGAGATAATTGAGTCATGAAAATCGAAATACGGTAATAATAGTTTTGAATAAATTAAAAGTATCAATAAATTATATTTTACTGTATCTCATATTCTTTCTTTAATGATATGTTATGAAAGATTATGAGTATTATATTACGTTTTGAAATGCTTCTATTTAAATGGGTTTAATGTCTTTTTTTAATGAACCAGTTTTCAAATTATTCTTTCGATGTTGTAAGTTATCTGAATGAATATAAATGTAACTCTTCGTGTGTTTAAAATAGTAAATATACTTAAGTCTCTGAAAGCGTTTTATCTTTATATATAATTATTTATCTATCTCAGACTCTTTCTTTAATACAAGTACAGGACGTTCCCTTAGTATCTCACAACGCCCAAATTGTTCCGTCTACTGTTCCACAAGGCGACCGTGGTCGTTGTGGTCGTGGCGAAAACGTCACTAATGACGTCATCATGTCAAGAGGTGGGTCGAAAAGCCGTTCCACTTGGGTTTACGATTTTAAGGCCGGCAATCAAGTGGAACGGGAAAATTCGCGGTCGTGAACGTGGTCGTTTTGAGTCCCTCAGGCCCGGTTCACATACGGCATTGTATTGCACGTTTTTTTGCAGTATACGTCTTAACGAATAAATAGTGGCGCATACAATGTACGTACATAGAACCATTCACACGTCGTTTGTATTGTAAAAAAACGTACGCTGTTGATACGTTTAAACGAATACGCAACGGACTTGTCAAGCAAATCGAATGAACTTTAACGTATTCGGCTTGCAGTGGCGTATAGTATAGCTCTGTCTCGTTCACACGGCACGATGTTCATACGTTTTTAATCGAATAGCATTTATTTATTTAGCAATTCTTTTCATCTTTTCTAAGTTTATCGTATAACTTATCAAATATGTAGTAAAGTAAAGTAACATAGCTGTAGAAGTTGATAAAGAATTACTTTTCAAAGAATCAAATTGCCTTTGAATACCCATATAACGTCATCTGTTCTTCGTAACATATATCACGTAACAACAATCAAAAACTACTAAGGCGACACAAACCATACATATCAAGCCGACGGTGGTCGAAATTATCGGACGAGATCTTCATTTGATTAATTAGAACCTGTCCCTACATGTCCAAAACACGGAATGGTCAAAATCAAAGGGTTATCAACAGGAACGAGGACAAAAAAGGAATGTGATCGTTAACAGGAATTCTGGGTGGGCCCCCATTAAGATTTTGGTATTGATTTGTATGAACATCAATATAACATACATGAATCTTGTTGTATAGCAACTTAAACTATTGTGTTTTTTATATATTCCTTTGTCTAGTTTTGGATGTTACTCCTTCACAATTTTTAAATAGTAGAAATATTCGAACATTGGTTCCCACTACTGCTCAGCTTCGCAAACCTGAAGTTCAGGAAAATGTTCATAAATTGTTAACTTTAAAACAATCTTTGAATAAGAGAAAAGAAAATTTTGAACACAAACAAAGAGAGGTAGAACAAGTTTTTAATGCACATGGAATGTCTACTGATGTGGAATATTTGTTAAAATTGAAGGAATCCAAAGATAAAAATGAATTAAGACAAATTTTAAGTTCATTTAATTATGTTAGGAGATATATTCCTGAAATGGCAAATTTAATGTCACCATTGTGTAAATTATTACAGATATAACTTTAATTATTAGTAGCCTATATTATCCTAGAAGCAATGGTATATCTGAAAAAGCTGTCCATAGTGCTTAAAATATTTTGATTAAATCTTATGAAGATAATGCAAACTACAAATTTTCTAATAAATTATAATAATTATATCTTCTTCTTCTTAAATATAAAAATGAATGTTTGTCTGTATGTCCTTTATAGAATCGTAAACTGTACATTTGATCATGTGATGATCTTTAGCAAAGTTGTTGTGCATGTTCACAATTGGACCCGGTAGGTCGCGCTGCTGTCGGCATATCGATTGAAGCTTTTCCGGGCAGGACGACGTCTGCCGGGACACATAGTAAAACATAAGATCTAATTGTGCACGATAGTAGAATTATGATATTGGTGATGGTAGTATTCGTAATGTATGCAATGACGACGGCCTTTGTGGTTGGATGGGCTAAGCTTTAACGGGCCGAATTCGCTGCAGCAGAGGCCCCAAGTTCGATTCCTGACTTGGTAAATTTCGAAAACAAACTTTCCGTTGTTTACTATGGTCTGGGGTTTGAGATCAGCCCACAGTGGTCCATTGTATTACCCATAACACAAGCATAACTGACTTAGCTTGTACAGTATGTGTTTGTCTGCCGATTTAATGATTTCGTCAAGTACACGTTTAGGCTCACAATAGCGAAATATACTCAAAGGAGTCATAAAGACCATTTTGATGAAAACTAAAGTGGTTTCTTTAGATTTTTGAAAAATTAATCACCCTGACTGATTTTGATAAACAAATAACATTCTGTGTTGTTACACGAGTAGACAGAGTAGCTTATCCCAAACGCTGTAAGACTGACCGACCTAGCCGCTAGTGCAGCCTACGCGAAGACCGCGAAGGCAACGGAAGCAACAGATCGGTCACGGAGAGCTGTTGTATAGGCACCAGTTGGGAAGCCTCCAGCGGCTCTAAGGCCTCGTCACCAAAGGGTCATTGCCCTCCGAGTTGAATTCGACACCCAAACCAACTCCACTTAAAGGAGCTGAAGACCTGACGACGATTACCAGAAACATTGATTACAGTTCTTTAGGCCGGTTAAACGCTCTCATAGAACATCGGCATGAATCAGATAGCCTTGTTCTAATCGTGTTTTGTGCGATGAATGTGTGTTCTAATGGCCTACTCCCCTTAGTGTTGCATATGTCTATAGGCGACGGTAACCACGTTCCGTGAGCTGAGCCGTCTGTCAGTTTGCCAACTTCGCCGTAAAGAAAGAAGAAAGAAAGAAAGAATTTATTTGCTAGGAAAGGGACAATACAAGCTTGCAGAAATATTTATACATACATTTTTTATGAATGCAATATGTTGTACACCGCATTTCCTACAAATGAGGTCGGCAACTCAGCTCTATGCTGTGTTGGAGTTTCCTCCACACAGCAGTGATTTTCAGTACCGACCCGCCTCATTGATTTATATATATTAGACCCATCACCATAATAAATATAACAAGTAACATAACCATAAAAAAGTCTGTGCAGTTCACACGCATTACAAGTGAAACTTCAGGGAATATACAAGCGAATATAATTATATCTACAACGCTTAGTAGACACGAGGAAGGAAGCTTTCTATCTTTAAAGTACAAAACTACCAAAATGACGAAAATGGCAAATCTCAAAAAAAACCTAGAAATTTAGTGTCGCTTTTTCGTTACATCGAGTTTCAAATCACAACGACTCTCTAGAAGTTTCACTTCAAAAACGAATTGACGATAAAATCTTTGTGGCGAAAGTAATAACCGCTTTAAGCTTAAATTTGCGATATTACGAGTAAATTTACGACAAAAGACAGAAATAAATTTAGCAAACCACACGACTTGGTAACAGACTGGTGTAGGTTTAAGGCAGTATTACTCAACATGGAGTCCAAACACGGGTGCAGCAAGGGTCCGCTGGGGTCACTCGGGTAAAGGGACCGATGTTATCTGGCGGCGCTTTTGGCCGACGCCCGCTCGTGACTCGCCTTCTACGTATCCATGGTACAAAATAAAGCGTGAAGCGTTTCTAGGCTCCTGTAGGCATTTTAGCCAAAAATAGTGTATTAAACATAATTTAGTTTTAACGGTTTTAAGTGCAGGATTTTATTTGATTTTCATTTTAAAATTTCGACCACTTTTCAGTAGCCGTGATCACGGAAGACAAAGATGTCAAGAGCCAATGAGTAAATTACACTTATAATTAGTCTACCCGCAACTTGCACGTTTTAATTTTTTTATGGTTGTTATTTACTCTGTGTACTAGTAGCGAAAATTTAAGAAAATACTATATATTAATCAAATCATTATTTATTTAGCATTATTTAGCATAGCATTTCATTTAGCAAAAATATCATATAAAAGGCGTTATGATCATTGTTGGATAGATATATATATGTCGCAGAACGGCCTCGTTCTCACGACATCTTTAGTTATTGCAGGTTTAGTGGGCGTCATCAGGGTAAAATGCGAGCATAAAATACAATAGCCACGGTTTATACACTTTTAATTTAGATTTAAACGATATTTAGACATAGTTTAGACCGAGGAGCGGGTTCAGGGCACCCGCACATACTTCCAGCTTCAATACTTTCTTTAAAACACTCCATGGTCCAACTCGACCTGTTGCCACCAACCAAATGTGTCACAAAAACTCCTCAGTCTACCCAAGTAGATATTACTCAAAGTATAGAGGGCGCTGACCCCGCTTCGCCATATGCTCTGCTCTGATTGGTCGTTTATTAAATTACAATATTCATAACTTTTATTAGGTTAGAACGATCTTTAAGTTATAGAAACATTTAACAAATCTAATTAAATTACATTAAGAATTTTAGAAGTAATTAAAATGTAAACAAATGATATTGTGCGTTATACATCCAAATAATAATCCATCCAACTATAACTTCCCTCCGACATATATATATATATATATATATATATATATATATATATATGTCGGAGGCAAGCTTTAATTGGACGTATCGTTGACTGGATGTATAACGCACAATATCATTTGTTTACATTTTAATTACTTCTAAAATTCTTAATGTAATTTAATTTGATTTGTTGAATGTTTCTATAACTTAAAGATCGTTCTAACCTAATAAAAGTTATGAATATTGTAATTTAATAAACGACCAATCAGAGCAGAGCACATGGCGGAGCGGGGTCAGCGCCCTCTATACTTTGAGTAATATCTACTTGGGTAGACTGAGGAGTTTTTGTGACACATTTGGTTGGTGGCAACAGGTCGAGTTGGACCATGGAGTATTTTAAAGAAAGTATTGAAGCTGGAAGTATGAGCGGGTGCCCTGAACCCGCTGCTCGGTCTAAACTATGTCATAATGTTGATCAAATCTAAATTAAGAGTGTATAAACCGTGGCTTTTGTGTTTTATGCTCGCATTTTATCCTGATGACGCCCGCTAAACCTGCAATAACTAAAGAAGATGTCGTGAGAACGAGGCCGTTCTGCGACATATATATATATGTGTGTGTGTGTGTGTGTGTGTGTGTGTGTGTGTGTGTGTGTGTGTGCGTGTCGGAGCGGAAGCTATGAATCGGATTGATTGTTGTTTGGATGTATAACGCACGATATTATTATTAGAATTCTTAATTCAATTTTATTTGATTTGTTAAATCTTTGTATAACTTAAAGATCGTCCTAACCTAATAAAAGTTATGAATATTGTAATTGAATAATTGACCAACCAGAGCAGAGCATATGGCTCGGAGTGGGGTCGGGGCGCCATCTGTGCTTGAGTAGTATCTGCCTTAGTGGATGGAGGAGTTTTTTGTGACACATTTGGTTGGTGGCAACAGGTCGAGTTGGACCATTGAGAATTTTAAAGAAATTGTTGAAGTTAGAAGTATGATCAGTACCATGAACCCGCTGCTCGGTCTAAACTATGTCAAAATGTGTTTTAAATCTAAATTAAAAGTGTATAAACCGTGGCAATTGTGTTTTATGCTCGCATTTTATCCTGATAACGCCCACTAAACCTGCAACTAATAAAGAACATATCACGAGAACGAGGCCTTCTCCGACATATATATATATATATATATATATATATATATATATATATATATATATATATATATATATATATATATATATATATATATATATATATATATATATATATACTGATATAAATATAATAGCTTATAGCGATCTCTTCCAGACAACCTAACACAAGATATCATAGTTGTTCAGTTTACAACCGCAGAATTCCCGCATTTCAAGACATTATACAATTGGCATATTATTTCATACATTGTAACGACACAATTCACAAACACACGTTCACTAACATATTTGAACTCAATAAACTACATAATTATATTAATCAGAAATGTGTCTTCCCTTCGAACAACCAAACCACAACATCAAGGCCGGTCTGACACAGTTGTAGTTTAGTTAAATTGGCTTCCAGATGTTTTGCGTTTGTAGTAAACGCAAAAACAAAAATATATAAAAAGTATTCGTTTATTTATTTACTAGCTTCTGCCCGCGACTTCGTCCGCGTGGTGCGGGTTTTTAACTATCCCACGGGAACTATTTAATTTTTCGGGATCAAAAGTATCCTATATGTTGACCAGGGATATAAGCTATCACCATACAAAATTTCATGTAAATCGGTCCAGTCGTTTCTGAGATTAGCCGGTACAAACAGACAGACAAACAGAGAAACAAAAAATTCAAAAAAAAACTAAATTAGTTCTATTTCACTTCTTACATCCCCCTGACTCATTTTTTTATCTTTTTTTTTCATTGTACAGAAATTGGACCTCTACAGTTTTATTATATGTATAGATGTGCTGTCAGTACACTACTACAAACCCAAAAACGTCTCGAAGCTCAATTATCTGTACATGCATTGTATTTTTATGAAATCGTCATGTCCGTGTGGTCATTTGCAATGCCAACGGTGCACCTAATGTACCACCAGCCTCGAAAGGCGGATTGAAATTTAGGAACTAATGCTGGAATATAACTCAGGGTTATGGTGGCATGGTGGCATACTGTAGCCGCCGTGATCGACAGGCGCGGGTGACTCCTTGGTGAAGTGTTCTCACCCGCTGTTACGCTGTAAAGATGGAAGTGCGCCGAAGTTACACGCGCGCTCACCTTTCCTCCCGTGGGGAAAGTTAAAAACCAACCCACGCTGGGGAGGGAGGATGGTCACCTTGACAATGGAAGAGGCCCCGATCTGCCACCACCTGCCAGGGCATCGCGAAGTGGTGAAACCATATACCCGTTGCCCTGGCATAAGTGCGAAGGACGGAACACCGAGGGGCTTTATTAGGTATCCCCGACCGTGATATGGCAATGGTATTTATTTCTCGCGGTACTAGTACCACATCCTAATGTGGCGAACACCACACTCCTCACCACGAATCCCGCAGTGGATAGTAAATAATCAAACGGATTTAGGGCATACTCTAGATCAGGGGTCTAGAGTCATAGATCATATGCATGCTCTCCCATCCAGATGGGCATATGCCCTACCATCTGTGTTGTTTTGTTTTTTCGTTATTAGTATAGTATAATATAGAATGCTTTTCGCTTGGGTCACACTCCCAAATGGCTCGTACAAAATAGTGGACGAAATAGGAATGACGCGAATGCATTTAGGTAAGACTGTTTAATTCGAGACGTGTCTTCGTTTAAGTTTAATGAATGCAGAGATATTGATCGAGATCCGAGTGAGTTTATGGGGTTCTAACTCGTGTTTGTGACTATTGTGTGAGTTAATTGCACCTATTAATGGAATTGTTGGCCGCCGGGGAAGAGAAATTCAAATATAGAGATAGATATATAAATACATATAATACAAGTATAGGTGGTCCCTTTTTAATTACTTTATAAACTAATAAAATAAAAGTATAAGTAGAATACTGAACCTAGATCACTGTCTTCTATGGGTAAGGTGCCCAGAAGGCTGGCTACGTTTCCTCACTGGATCGCCATACTCAGAATACAGTTTCCTGCGGATCAGAGATCAGCAAACCGGCAGACGGCCCACCTGATGGCAAGCGGTTACTATCGCCTATGTACATTTATTTTGTAACACCATAGGTTACATGCATGCCTATACATGCACTTCTCATAACACCAGCATGTAACATATACACTCTATATTAGTATAAGTTTATTATTAATATTAGAATAAATTAATATAATAAATTATTCGTAAGGTACGCCACAATACAAATATCATTGAATAAATGTCACACACAAAAGCAAAAATTGCCAAGAAGCGTGTATAAATTCTAAAAACTTTCTTCGAAATTAAGTTGTTAAAAAAGGATACGGAACTCGAGTCCGAAGAGTTGTTATAAAAACATTAAAAAAACTCCAAAGGTGCTACAAATGCGCTGCTACTCTCTTAAGGGAGGCTGGAACCTGACCACTGATGCCAGAACACAACTCAAGGTTGTTAGGACGGCATACGCTAGAACAGTGGTTGTAAGAAAGAAAGAAAGAAAAAACGTTTATTTAGTAAACACACAACGAGACAGACATGGAATGAATTACACGGTGCGGTAATAAGAATTAGAAAGTCTCGCGATGGTACCAAATAGGTGCAGTTCAGCATGTGCCAGGCAACAGCGGATGCCTGACGCTGGTTTTCAACTGCACCCTAGGACGAACGGATGTTATACTGTTATTTATATGTATATATATATATATATATATATATATATACATATAGTGTGAATAATAATAAATTACATACATAGATATACATACTGTTAATATAAACAATAATAATTAGTACTCATAGAATTCAAACAAATATTTGGGGGATACCGATAAAATAAATATTCATTATATATGATACACATGATATATATTTCATATTTATAAACAGAAATAGTGTTGTTAGAGGCAGAAGAAATTATTATTATTATAATAATTTATAAGAAAGATTAATATTGACATTTTCTAGCTTCCGTTGCTCATCTAAGAGGTAATTCTTTAAGTTCTTAAATTCTTTTCTTTCTTTTTTTAAATTCTTAAGTATCCATCCAGACTGTGGGTTGTTTGTGCGCTTCTTACGATAGGCCGCCCGGCCGCAGGAAATTTTATTGCTACGACCTTGTGCTGACAAAAGACAAATTCACACCTGCATACCTGTAGACATTTTATTACCTATTCGGCATTTGGACTTCTTTTGTTTACTTTGTGATTAGAAAAACAGCTTATAGTGTATTGTAATCTTTTATGGTGGTCATTAGCCAGGTGTGATTTTAGGAATTTCAATCCACGCGGCTAAGCAGACATAATGTATTTGTACAGTATAAAGCAATGCCCTAATGGAGAGATGACGCAGTCGAGCAATAACCACAAGCGGAGCAAGACTTGTGTACATTCGGTAATCTATTTAGTGACGGACTTTGCGCGTGATATTGAACCGTGCATTACGTCTGGACTGGCTGTGTTCAGTTATATTTGTACCTGTGTTATACGTGTTTGTATAGTTCTAATAAAACTATAGTAATTCTAACGGCATTTTAATTCAGGTCCTGAAACTCGTAACAATATTCTCCATTCCTGCTCGCATGAAGGATACTTATATTGGCACTCTTGAAAAACATTTTGGCTTCTTTTATCTGCGATCATAATTAAATTAATCCCAGTCCTGCGATATCGCGAAGTTCATATATTAAACGGCATGCTCAATTTGTATTCGAGAAAACCTGATAACTGGTTCCTTGGTGATAATACAAACTTCTTTTCAAGATATTTAAGAGAATTATATCCTTTTGGAGTGAAACTTCTTTAGAATCGTAAAGGTTTGAAACTCGATGAGACGAATAAGCCCCAATAAAAGGAAATAAACGCATAAATCTATAGGACTAAGCCTACGAGAGAATGAGATTCAAGTTTCATTGATTTTAAATACATATAAATGCGTTCTTTTAAATGTTTGAATAGGTTCACGTTTGACCACTATCTTACTTGATGTCAAGTGATGATGCGATCCACAATAGAGATATACTTGTTCGAAATAGCTCGTATAATTATCACTATTTATTTGTATTTTTGCAAACTATATAAAGGATTTATGATTTAAAATAAAACTCGTAACACAGCTGTGGCAGAACAAAGTCTATTATAGAACTGTCATGTCGGTAGGATGAAATTTTAAAATGTATGAGAATAAATCGACTCAAAACGTGATTTCAAAACGTGTAACGCCATCTAGTTACTTTTTACTACAATTAAGGTGTAGCATGAATTCAAAATTATACAATTGATAGAACTCTGATAATATGATTGAACATAATCCACCCACCAAAGGACATAGTCCTTTCACAAACGCTCAAAATAGTATTGAATGAACTCTAAATTGTGGAACTTATACAATGCAAAGTAATCTCTAATATATGATTCACTCAATTTTTATCCACCCACCATGACAACTAAGTTTTAACAAATATTAAAAGAAAGTCTCTAGCAGTATGCACATGAAATAACACAAAGTAAAAAAAAGAAAAATAACAAATTGCTCTGGTAACATTTGTAACACAAAATGACTAATATTTAACACAATAATTAATGCACAATGAACAAAATAATTAAATTTATGAATAAACAAAATAAAAATCTAGTCTTCTGCTTTTGGTAAAAAAACATAACTTATTACACGGTCGTTTATAAATACCATTCTTGGTTTTAATAGAAACTACACACATAAGATTGAAAATTCCATTATCATCAAGAAGCGGATAAAGAGAATGAAGTTGGCTCTTCTTTGGTATACTCTTCTAATGTTGTAAATAATTGATTTCCTCGTCAAAATACTTCGCCTGAGTTTCTTTTATACAAAATTTTAATAATGTCATTCTTCTCTTCCATACTAACAATTTTAGATAAAGTTTTTCGGTTCTCTTTAGGTAGTTTTAAGTTCAAAATATTTTTGTAGTAAGATAGTACTCTTATCATTTTTGATAAATTAGAAAATCTTGTCCAAATGAAATCCTCTTTCTCTTTTACAGCAGCTGTTAAGACCTTGATTGCTCTAGTCTCCTCGGATGTTTGAAAACTGTTACGGGGTTCTCGTTGGTATTCGTTTTGTTGCAACCATTTTGGACCGTACCACCAGAGTTTATGTCTCACTAACTCTGAAGCTGATAACCCTCTTGATGCACAATCAGCCGGATTCTGATCTGTTGTGACATGCCTCCACTGGTCTTTATCTAGCATAGTGAGAATCTCAGATATTCTGTTGCTGACGAAAGTTGTCCATCGACTGGGTTCTCCCGCTATCCATGCTAAGACGACTGTACTGTCAGACCATGCGTATAAGTTTCTCTTCGGTATGTCCATAATCTGTGAAACTTCATACAGAAGTTTAGTGGCTAGCAATGCTGCACATAATTCCATACGAGGAATGGAAATCTCTTTCTCTACAGGTGCTACTTTGGTTTTGGCTGTGACAAGATTAACCACTGTCTTTCCATCTTTAGACGTCGACCTCAGATAAACCGCTGCTGCGTATGCCGCTTGGGAAGCATCGGCGAATGCGTGGAGCTCTACATAGTTATCACTTCTCGTTTGTAACCATCGAGGTATAATAATATCCTTAACGTTCTCTAAGTCTATCTTGTACTGTTGCCACTCAAGTAAAAGTTGTCGGTTAAGTTTCTCATCCCAAGATAGCCTTGATTTCCAAAGTTTCTGTATGAATATTTTCGAGGTTATAACTACTGGAGCTATCCAGCCCATGGGGTCGTACAATCGAGAAATCGTAGAAAGTACCATCCTCTTAGTTGTACCTTCATCGTCATTTTCAGGTAAGTTAAAATGGTATTCAAATTCATCGGTAGTCTTATTCCATGACAAACCTAGCACTTTAATGTTGTCATTGGATTTGAAGACCACAGATTGGTTCGATCTCTGATTCTCTTCTTTGATGTGATCTAGCACCTCATGGCTGTTGCTACACCATTTTTGGAGTTCGAATCCGCCTTCTCTCATTAGGTTATTCATCTCTTTGTAGATATCTATTGCTTGAACTGTTGTCTCACAACCTGTAAGTAGATCGTCCATGTAGTAATCTTGCAGAGTAATTTGAGCAGCTAGAGGATACTTCGACTGCTCATCCTTAGCTAATTGTTGTAGCGACTTCACTGCGAGATATGGTGCACAGGAAGTTCCGAAGGTAAGTCTCAATAATTTGTAGTGTTGAATAGGATCGTGTGGACTTGATCTCCAAACTATTCTATGAAAGTCCGTATCCTGCTCATCAACACGTACTTGGCGGTACATTTGGACCAAATCAGCCACAATGCATATGGCGTGTCGTCTCCATCTCATTAGTATATGGCGTAAGTCTTGTTGAAGTTTAGGTCCAACCAGTAGATTGTCATTCAACGAGACATTATTAAAGCCCTTACTCGAAGCGTCCAATACCACTCTCACCTTACTCGTCTCCTTGTCTTTTCTGATCACTGCATGATGTGGCAGGTAAACGACATGAGGATCGTCTAACTGTTCTTTCTCTGTTATCTCTCTCATATGGTTTTGTTTCACATAATCCTCTATCACATTTTTATAATCTTCATAAAGATTTGTATCTCTACTCAGTTTCTTCTCTAATGACTTGAATCTTCTCAGTGCTATCTCTAACGATTGACCAAATTGACATTCTGGCTTAGAACATTTAAAAGGCAATCGTACAATGTATTTTCCCTCTTTGTCTCTTTTTGTTGTTTCCTCATAGATTTCTTCACAGCGGATCTCTTCTTTTGTCATTCTCTTTTGAATACTGTCAGGTTCTCTTTCTATTTCCCAAAACTGTTTCAAAAGCTGATCTTCTTTTATTTGTAAGTGTAAGCTGACAACTCTGTGATTGGATGTCACATCCGTATTTGTCTTCCCCGACAAGATCCATCCCAATTGGGTATTCTGAGCCACTGGCCCACCCAATGCAGTATGCTTCAGTAACCCTTTTAGTATTATTTCTCCATAGACTTCTACTCCCAGAATTATGTCTATCCTTCCAGGGGTTCCGTAGGTCGGATCAGCCAAAGGTAAGTGTTTCATATCTGGCCAGTCAGGTATTGATACATCAGTGGATGGTAGATATGATGTCAATTTTTTTAGTACAAATGCATCAACAGGTATCGTGAAATTAGGGTTATGCAATGACTGAATGACAAAAGAAACTTTAAATCTGGTTCTAGTCTCTCCATCTCCAATTCCAGAAACCACTCCATTCACCGACGATCCTTTCATTTGGAAGGCTCGTGCAGTAGCTTCGGTGATGAATGAAGTTTCGGACCCTTGGTCTATTAAAGCTCGGACTATTTGGGCTTGACCATTCGATGATTTTATTTTTACCATCGCTGTAGCCAACAGCACTCGGCTCTGCTGTTTTTCTTTAGCTAAATGAGCTACGACTCTTGTCTCTGTTAGACTACGCGTATTTGATTCTAAAGCTTCTGTAGAAGTATTCTCAGAAGTTCCTAGTATAGGAGACATTTGATTAGAAACTCTCTCGTAGTGTAGTAGTGTATGATGTCTCTTGCCACAGCGTCGGCAACTGGTAGGCACATGGCACTTCTTCACTGTATGTGTCGGCGACAGACAATTGAAACACAAACCCTTTGCTTGTATATACTCCGATCTCTTCTCAGGAGTGTATGTTTCAAATTGTTTGCACAAATATAAAGCGTGTTCACCTGAACACATAGGACAGGACTTACTTGACTTTTTCTCTATGGATGAATGAAATGACCTTTGTTTTATAGTTTGCTTTGGTGTATCACTCGTATAGTTTGAAATTCTTGGTGTATATTTGTTGCATTGGGATGGCTCTAACATTTCAAGTGTTCTAAATCGTGTTTCTAGGTATCTTTTCAGTTCAGGCCAAGTAGGCAGGTAGTCTACTGAGTCTTCAGGCTCTAATCTGTTGACTTCAAGTTCCCACAATTTTCTGGACTCTAAATCAAGTTTCGACACAATCAGATAATTTATGATAACATCCCAAGAACTTATATTAACATTTAAATTCTCTAATGATTTTAAACACGACGATGTTGTATCTAAAAGCTGCTTTATAGCGGTGGCAGACTGATTCGTTATGCTTTTTTGTGCAAATAGGCGTTTCATTATCTCATTAGAATTGTAACGTTTATTACTATAACGACGTGTAAGTTGCCTCCATGCCTCACTGTAGTTAGTCTCTGTCGTAGATAAATTCCTTAAAAGATTTTCAGCTTCTCCAGACAAGCAGCTCTTTAAGTAGTGTAGCTTTTGTACAGCACTCAAGCTAGTATTCTTATTTATAAGAGAATCAAACATATCATGAAATGTCTGCCATTCTTCATAACCACCACTAAATTTTGGTAAATGAATTTGAGGTAGTTTCACTTCACATCCCGACGTCTCTGAATAGCCTGTTACGTAGCTAGATCTAGAACTAGATTCATGAGTAGGCTTACATGCATGTAAATCATCTTTAAGTTTAGTTTTATATTCTGAGTAAACATCTTCAAATTGTGAGTACACATCCTCCTCAAAATAGACAAGTTTGGATTTATCTGACCTCTCTATAGTGGCAGCAATCTCGTTATGACCCTCGAAAAAAGTCTCACACAATTTCTCCAAAGCTTCAAGTTTAGTCTCGATATATGTAGCAGTTATTCTCTCTTTCGGCGATTTTTTGTAGTTAATTAATGCTTTTTTTAAACGGTCAAACAAGTCTTCTTGTTTTCTCAGTTGAAATTTTAATTTCTCAGACATTTTACTTCGTAATTACACTGATTTACACTGTTCAGTTTACACTCCCGGGTTTCGGCACCAGATGTTCGAAATAGCTCGTATAATTATCACTATTTATTTGTATTTTTGCAAACTATACAAAGGATTTATGATTTGAAATAAAACTCGTAACACAGCTGTGGCAGAACAAAGTCTATTATAGAACTGTCATGTCGGTAGGATGAAATTTTAAAATGTATGAGAATAAATCGACTCAAAACGTGATTTCAAAACGTGTAACGCCATCTAGTTACTTTTTACTACAATTAAGGTGTAGCATGAATTCAAAATTATACAATTGATAGAACTCTGATAATATGATTGAACAATACTATTACATACTTACATACATACATACATATTGTCACGCCTGTTTCCCATTGGGGTAGGAAGAGACGATGGATCTCCACTTGTTACGATCTTGACGAACACTTTTCGCTTCATCAACTTTCATTAATCTTCTCATACATACTTACATAGAAGATTCACTCGCGACTCTGAGTGACTCGTGCTGCGTATGATTCGTGAGTATGAGTGACTCGTAGTTATAAGTGATTTGTGCATATGAGTTACTTATTACCTGAGAGATATGTGAATGACCGTTCTTAAATTTTTTGTCTCTCAATCTGTCTCAAATTTTGCCACACCACCGTTGCGCTGCCAAATTGTATAGACAAGACGCCACCACATAGCTGCCGCGTTTACACTGTAAAACAGGGTCATTGGTGGCGATATGCAGGATTTGGCAAAGTTAGCACGCACATAGGAATTCACTTTATTTATTTATTAAGAAATACATACATATTGATAAATAAATAGATATTGATAAATAAATAAATGCAGCGCGGTGGAAGCGTTTTCGCAGTGCCGTCTACACGAGCGCTTAGGCCATCGTGCCATCGGGCCATCAAGTCCGTTTTAATTTGGGTATTAATTATAAAAGACTATTTATGGCAAAGATTACATTTGAATGACACCAATATCAACTACTCGAAAGCACTTAAGGTCAAAAATCGTGGGCGGCTACCAGTCGAAAAATATATTTCCCATTAAATTTGGTATAATACACATAAAAGCCGTTAAAACAAACAAACCGACATAATGAGAATAAAGATAAAAAAAACTTGGACATTTATTGCTGATTAAAGAAATCCAATACACATTGCATTTTTAAATAAATGAATGTAAAACATGGGAACTGAATTAAATTACAGTTGACTTCGGTTATAAAACCGACGTTTTCACGACGGTATAAAAACTTTTTCTTGAAATAAGCAATGGCAGCGGAACTTCGTTAGCGTTGCCGTGATGACGACATATTTGTTAGTGAGTTGCAATGTCCTCACGCTCTACCTACCATAAGCGCGGGGCACATGGGAGGAAGGTGGTTTTAGTGGGGTACATCATATGGCATATGGGTTACATCTCCTAATAGAGAGGGGTACCTGGCTGAGTCCTCACCCATGCCGGCAATCGACTCTGTTATATACACTATCTTCAGTGAACAACTCTCATTGCTTTGGTCTAATCCCAAAAAGGATTTTGGGATTAGACCACTCCCGGTAGTGTACGAAAGGCATGTCCCCTGACTAAAAAAAAGTGCAATGGCGGCAACATAAAACACGTGACCGTAGCGCCTCCTTTTTGATTACACTCACTTATAGAAACGACGCCATTTATCAGGACAAAAAATATTCGCGTAGTCGCTCTCAGGGGTACAAAAAAGAACATAGAAAACCTGTCTTCCAGAAAAAAGTACTGTTGCCGAAAAAATGATAAATAAAGCCAAATAAATGGCGTTTAACTTGTGTTATTTTGTGCCGCCATTGTAAACCACTATCAAATACGTCATCGTATATCTGTATTTGACCACAAATTTGTGGTGCTTCACAATTAGCTATGAATAAATGAAGGAATGAATGTTCTTTATTGCATATATAAGTTACATATATACAATAGGAGGTCTTATCGCCGCCGGCGATATCTTCTAGACCACCTTTACAATGTTTGAAAATAATAGAAATAAAATATACTTATCATAGATTAAAAAACATAGACAAACAGAAATGAAATTAAATGTTAAAAATAAATAAAAACTAATATTGATACGCATGTGTTTATTAATTGCTAAATATTTTGATATCATGTGTGACAGTTCGGCAACAAATTTGTGGTGGTTCCGTCTAAAATGTTTTCTGTCGTGTAATAAGTTATGAAGATCTGTAAAGGTGGTTCGGGCATGTGGAAAGAATGTATGATGAAAGAATGACTAAACAGATATACAATGCAAAAGTGGATGAATGCAGAAGTCGCGGAAGACGACGACACACCTTCCATGATCAAATTGATCATGTACTAGCAGCAAGTGATGCCAGGAGCCTTAAGAACAGACTTGCGTGCATGACAAGAGCTATGAATGTCAAAGAAGCAAGTGAGGTGTGTAAGAATGGCGCTCTGTTGTTCGTGCCTACCCCGCAAGGGATCTGGCGTGAAGTTATGTATGTATGTAAGATCTGTAAAAGGTAGATCTCGTGTTGCAGATGCCCTTTGCTAATAATAAATTAAATGTTCATAGGACCCCCTCAATCGTGCAATAAACTTAATGCGGTCAATTTAAATATTTAATTGCACGTAGGTGTTTAACATTGCCCACTCGACTTTAACAATGTGTATTTATTGGACTCTTAGGGATTAGATGCGTGTGTCTTTGCGGGCTTATTGGCTCGTATGGAGTTAAATTAAATATTCACAATAGTATAACTTTTAATCATTAACTCTGAAAAGATCTTGAATCCTACGTGACTACGTGGAGCTACAGAATGCTTTCCTTTCGCTTTTTCACATATTATTACTAAAAATGTTTGTAGAGGAAATTATTATGAAACGAATAAAATAACGCTAAATTTTTGCAAAAATCAAAAGGAAAATCAATTTTTTTTATTCAAATTCAGTCTAGTCGTTTAAGAGGAGTTCAATGATAAATACACTTACAAGAGATTTTTTTTAAGTATAGGTTTGCGTTTGACCACTGTCTCACCTGATGTTGAGTGACGACGCAGTCTAGGGTGGAGCACGCTTACCTAGAAAATACCTATTCACTCGTGACTTGAAGACATCAAGATTGTATTTGTCTGGAAAAACAGGCTGTGGCAAATTATTTCACTCTTCAGCAGTGCGCACCAGAAGAGATGAAGCGAAACGCTTCTAACAATCTGGTGGTGTTTCCACCATATAGCGGTGGCGCATACCGGTGCGTCTGGTTGTACGATGGTAAAATGGGGATGGAGGAATCAGCTCCTGCAATTCTAAAGAATTGTACACATAAAGAAAATTCATATAAACTTCAAAATAATGGTAATACGACATTTAAAACGGTCAATTTAGATTAGTACCAACATACTCGTGTGTATTTCTGTGTAACAATGTAGAACCGCCTCAATTTTCACCGGTTAATTTCCGATTTCATTGCGGCTGGGCCACAATGCCCGTGAAATACAAATTTAATAAACCATTATACGTTTACCCAACCACGAGGAGGCCACAAGGATAATGGTTTTTGTTTTAAAAATATACGCCGCACGCGCTGTACAGCGAATATTGTGTTGGGCTGTGGTGAGACTAACAGCTATGAGCGTTGCTATCACTAATTAGTGAAGTTATTAATATCACTCAATAACTGTCTAATTCTTCATAACTACTTTGAGACATATTAATAAATAATATGTATTTAATATTTTTACAATTGTTGTACACATTTTTCTTCTCTTATATACTTTCCTTTTTCACTTTATATTTTATTTGCTGCAGTGTCCGTGTATGTCACTTGAATGGCCCTAGTGGAAGATAAGCGCTGGTTAACTTAACCAACAACATGCTGAACTAGGACCAATTTAGAGCTACACTTTCTTTGCTTTTTTTATTGCATTGTTTACAATAATGACATTAAAAAAATTAAAATTTAAAATATTCCTAATTAAAAATAAACTAAATTATAAATAAATTAAACTAAAAATAAACTATATATACAAACTAAAATTAAACCATAAAATCTAGTTCCAGACCGCTGTCAGTCGGAAACGTGCCCAAAAGACTGGCCACATTGCCTCGCTGAATGGCAATGCTGATTCGTTGCCCGAGGTACAAACCAGTCTTTTGGTCACGTGAGACATCCACCAGACGTTTGGCTATGTCTCGATAAAGCTTGTGCGCCTCAGGCCCCCATGGTCTCGACGCCAAAAGCCGCAAATATGTAGCCATTCCCGATGGCTGAGTATTTGCGGCGTTTTAGGGCCTCCTGTTGTGCAGCAGCTGTACCGGCAGACATGCTAGTAGCTGGAAGATGGGACGCTGCCAAAGTATCAACGCAAGACGCGTCCCATACTAAGGGGCGACCCATCTTCCAGGGCACCAATGACATACCATCGGGTCTCTTGCCATCGTCGCGGCACAGGCCGTTCGGTTCTAGGACGGCAGGTACCCCGGCGGTGACAAGAGCCCGGCGGATTATGTCATTAAGAGTTGCATTGTTTTATATTTATTTATTTATGCTTGTATATTGTATTTTAATTTTTTTTCCTTTCTCCAGGCTAGCGAGATTGCCTGGGTTTCTTATCTTTTGGGGGTTTACTTTGGCTTTTCTTTTTATTTTGCTCTATTTCTTTCTTTTGTTTCTTTTCCTTTATTTTATTGTCTTTTATTTCTTTATTTCCAAATTTTTTTTATTGTATTTTCATTTGTGTTGTAGTTCTAAATAAATGGTTTTTCTTTCTTTCTTTCTTATTTTTCAATATAGGTACAGTTATCAGAACAGGAAAGGAAGAATACAAATTCCTTCGACCCGAGGGCTTGTCGTTGTGTCGGCAGCGCATTGGTATGCTTTGATTTTCGCGACTAATGAACGTAATTAAAACTACCATAAACAAAATAACAACCACAAACAAATATTAAAATTAAATAATTAAAATAAACAAGTTGCTACTGAAAAGTGGCCGAAAAGTTGAAATAGGATGAAACACCTGTGATGTTGGAATATCCATTGGCGACAGTAACCGCTGTCCACCAGTTAGGCCGTCAGTGGAAAGGAAAGTCCTGCCCGTAGGGACGAGTCCACTTTAGTGGAGGTCATGGCGAAAATCTCACACACATCCCGGGGCCCTGACATATGGCGACATAAGGATTCCGAGGGGTTTTAGTGGTATTCCGGCAGGACATCTTGCCGGCGAGTCTCACACTACCCCGGTGTAGTCTCTTTGCGACAGGGTGTCCGCAAACGATTTTCCCCTTGAAATAAAAAAGGCCATCAGCGGAGCTTCTAGCGAATATAAATCGAAATTTCTTTCATCTAAATTTATAGTTTAGGACATCATTTAAAATATTAGAAAGAATTACTATCTTTAATTAAATTCTTTTCTCTTTTAGATTCATCAAGCGACTATTCAACCGCTCACAGTTAGACCAAAACCCAATAATCGTGTACACTTCTCGTGCATATTAATTAGTTTTTAACGAATTTTAAGACATCATGGGATCCATTTTAAATTTTAAAACAATTCAAAAAAATACTGGATAACGATAAAAAAATACTGGATATGATTTTTTTTCTACTGCAGGAGTTCAGCAGTCAGGCAGATGGCCCACTTGATGGAAAGTGGTTACCATTGCCTATGAACATTTGCAACACCAAAGGTGCTACAAATGCGCTGTTGCTCTCGTACGGTAGACTAGAACCTGGTCACTAATGCCGGAACACAACTAAAGCTCGTCATGGCGGCATACCATAGACCAGGGGTAGTAGCCATCGAGCCGGGCAAAGGCAAACAACACACACCTTACCACCTGGCTGTGTGTTGTTTTGTCGCCTCTTACGACAGGCCGCCCGGCCGCAGGAATATTCTTTCTCCGTTCCTGCATGCTTAAAAACATTTTGTGTATTTATTTAATTCATTTAATTAATTAACTAAATTATTGTACGAGTGCTTGTTTAGCAACTACCGGCTTTTGTTGTCATTCTTATTTGTTTGTTGTCTGGAAGAAATCGCCATTGGCGATAAAACCGTCGATTGTACTTGTATATTATTTTTTTTGATTTTATGTAACATTTTTGTACAATAAAATATATTCTACTAGCTGATACCTGCCCGCTTCGCGTGCCGTAAAATCCGTGTCCATGCCTAATTTCAAATCCCTGAAATATCGTGATCAGTCATTATAACTTATGTGGATTTCAATTATATATACTACATAGATTATATATTCTAAATGCACACGTCTTACGCCGAATATTTAAAGCTTCAGCCAAAGGCTTGGTCGGATATTCGGCCATACTATAGGGTCTCGTGGCCAAATAACAACACTTCGGTGTAGTGGTCTAACACACACTTGGCAGAGTCTATTATTTATATGCGCATAGACATGAGTCGATTAAGGCAACGCTTTAAGAAATATATTCTCGGATTAATTGTAATTAAAAATAATAACAAAGACGTAATGGAGGCCCACACACACAGTCTCGGCTCGCATCAGCTGCGTTTAGTCGCGCGCCCATAAATCTCGACGAGCCCAATAATTACAAGACGGTGCTCATTAATTATTCATAACTCGATCAAATGTGAAAGCCGGGCTTTGGAGTTAAGTTAATGGAGCGTGTACATTGGGCTTATTAAGAAAACTTCCTGCTACTTTTTTATAGTAGCTGATGCCCGCGACTTCGTCCCTGTGGTGCGGTTTTTCAATTATCCCACGGGAACTCTTCAATTTTTCGGGATCAAAAGTATCCTATATGTTGACCAGAGATATAAGCTACCACCGTACAAAATTTCATTTAAATCGGTCCAATCATTTCGGAGATTAGCCCGTACAAACAGATAAAAAGAAAAACAAAAAATTTAAAAAGAATCTAACTTAGTTTTATTCCACTTCTTACATCCCCCGAACTCGGTTTTTTCCATTATACAGAAATTTGACCTCTACTGTTTGATTATATGTAAAATCTAAATACAAATTATTTAATTAAAAAATCGTAAATAAACAAAACTGGAGGCTTTGTTTCTTCCTGTTACTACGGTCTGGTGTGTATGGGATCAGCCCCAGAGTGATTCGTTGTATTGCACATAATACAAAAGTAACTTAGCTTATTCCCAAGCTATAAACAATATGTGTTTGTCTGTTGATTATTGTTATATAATACTACAGATTTAAACTGATCATTCCACCCAGTGTAACTGCACGTAGATCAATTTTAAGGAGCCGCGACAGTGTACGAATCGTGTAAGCCGAACAGAGCTAAGAATGCATAGCAAGCAACACTCTGTCATTTCTGCTTGCAAATAAAGTTCAATATGCGTACATTTACATACTGCTTTATTGACAAAACAATTTTAAAATTACATATTATAATCGAATAAAAGAAAAGAAAATTTAACTTATTTCTATTGTATTCTACCCATAGTCCCTCAAGACTATAAGTAGAATACTGAGCCCAGATCACCGTCTTCTATGGGTAAGGTGCCCAGGAGTGTGGTGTGGTGGTACGGCTCCTCGCTGAATCGCCACACTGATCCGTTATCCGAGGTAAGCACCAGCCTTCTGAACATCTGAAGAATGAATGTGTCGTTTTGATCAATTTTGGTAGAGGCTCGTGTCATCAGAACCCTACGGTCCAAGCGTCTCGACAGCAAACGTTACAAACATATAACTATCACTGACGGTTGCATATTTGCGCCGCTTGAGTGATTCAGCTGTTTCCGCCGCCGAACCGGCTGATCTAATCGTGTTTGGTAAATGGGATGCGGCCAAAGTGTCTACGCAAGACGCATCCTACACCAAAGGCTTGCCACGCTGCCAGGGAATTAGAGTAATTCCATCAGGACGCCTACCATCGTCACGTACAATACCGTTCGGCTCCAATAAAGCCGGCACGTTAGCGGTGGCAAGCGCCCGCCGTAAAATATCATTCAAGGCGGCGTGGTGGTACCATCCGCCGGCATAGCAGCGGCAAAAAAGACTGTGGTATCCTAGACTGTGGTGGCGTATTTTAATGATATATCGGAAACCGGTCTGCATATTTCTACGCAAACGAACACGGCCTATCGCAATTATAAGTTGTCTAAAACTGAAAGGTTGTGGATTATGTTTTGTCTGGATTATCTTGGATTTTCGGAAAATAAAAGTAGAAACGTTTTTACTGAGACGATGTATATTGACAGTTTTTGACACACAGGAAGAAGCAAAGAATGACAAGCAAAAGGAACGAAATGACAGATACACTCTCATAAACAGAACATAGATAATCAAATATTTACAATGTGCGCTCTATACACTATCAAAAACCATAATAAATTATAAATGGCAGACAAAGACACTTCAAAAATGTACGTCCCCAAGCAAGTTACATTTATATTTTGGGTAATATACAACAGACTACTCTGGAGCCAATCCGAGACACCCAGACCATAGTTATTAAAGAAAAGTTCATATACGAAATTCACCATGCTAGGAACTGAAAAGTTAATCTCTCTTGGTATTGCAAAGCTCACGTCGTAGCATGCTATTAGCATGTCTGTAAGTTCTGCATAAAAAATGTTACTTTAGATTATTTATTAATCTTATATTTTTCCGAAATTTAATTTTCAATTAAAAATTTCTTGTTATATGTATACACTCCTTAACATATTGAACTCAACTCCATGTTATTCTGTAAGTTAAAACCCACCTTTGCACGCTTAATCGACTTTATAAACACAAACCTCTTACTATTGTTTTTGGTCCCTAAAATGACATATAAATCTCCTTTATAAAATGTATTTCTTAATGTATATCGTTTCATCGTCAGCTATTCATACTACCTGAACTAGATTCCCGTTTAACTTATAAAAAATAATACGGGTTTTAATGAAAGACAAGGCAAAACTTATGAGATGCTTTGAGACACCTGGTTGTAATGAAGTTCTCCTAAAAATCTGAGTCTCGAAAACCATCGAAGTATACAACCAATATCAAAGTACGACTCAGAATCCATAGATGGCGTAAATAGGCATTGTTACACTTTGCAGCGGGCAGCATTTTTCATTTTGTCCGTCTAGCTCCCATTTACCGAGTAACGTGCGCGATATGGAACTACGTTCCAATAAATTATATCCTGAGGAAGGCTCTAAGCTGTTTTTGTCTGAAACAATCTTAAGAGGATAAATTAGGGAAGAGGATACATTTTGTGTATGTATAGGTGACCCATACAAATTCTATTCCTATTGTTACATGCCGACAAAAAGTGGATGCACACCTGCCTGCCATAAACCTGATTTATTACCTTTTCCGCGTTTGGACTTCTTTTGTTTACTACGTGTATAAAATTTGCAATTACACAATAGCCTATTGTTATTGTACTTGTTTACCCGTCGCAGGTGTGCGGATTACGGTTTTTCGGAAACCTCAGTCCAAGCGGTCCTTTGTCGTGTTGTAACATTTTAGTATAAAACGATGCCCGAACGGGGGGGGGGGGGGGGGCGGGATGAGGCAGTCAAGCGAGGATCAGCATATAAAGGTCCACCTATCCATTTGTACACGCTAGTGACAGCCATTTTATTCGAACATATTTTTACTATATGTATTGTTACATGCCGACAAAGTGTATGCACACCTGGTTCTTCTTTTGTTTACGTGTTTAAAATTTGCAATTAGACAATAGCCTATTGTTATTGCATTCGTTTATGGCCGTTCTCAGGAATAATTAAGCAGGTGTGCAGATTACGGAAAACTTACTTACATTCTTGGAAAAACTCAGTCGACGCGGTTGATTGTTGTACTGTACAGTTTACTATAAAACAATGCCCGAACGGAGGGGTAGGGAAGTCAAGCAAAGATACGATACGAGCAAGACGTACATTCGATGAGCGATATAGTGACGGACTTTACGCGTGTTATTGAATCGTGCAGTTTGTACTGGTTGTGTCCAGTTATATTTGTACCTGTGTTATACGTGTTTGTATAGTTTTAATAAATTCTATAGTAATTCCAACGGCATTTTCATTCGAGTCCCGCACTCTTATATTTTCTATTCTCATATATTTCTAAAGCAGCTTTCAACAATGTTCAGGTAAATTTCTTAGTTTCAAAAATAATTTCACCTGCAATGAAAGGTAAATCTATTTGTATTGTTACGTACAAGCGGGAGTACGCACTTACGATTGGAAGTAAACACCAATTTTTTCATCTAAATGCTTTTATTGTCTTACACAGCCGTACGTGGTTCTTCTCTAAGGTTGCTCCTTCACGCACAACTAACGAAACTCTGTCCCGACGATGTGATGTTTCACTCACAATACCGTCACCGATATTGCGTAGACCACCTCCGAATTTACCGCGCATAGCTCGCTTCTATCCATCCTCTGAAACTACGCTAAACTTCTTCGGCACTAAACTTTTCACTAAACTCACCACTAAACTCTCCACTAAACTTGTTACTGTGTTCTATTTAACTCTTCTTCCAAATCTTGCGTTACGCATTATAGGCGCGCCTTACACTGCTTATATACCCCGAATAACCTTTTGGAACCCGTAATTTCGATTTTCTTTTCGTTATTCTTTTATTTACTGTCTGTCTCTTTCTAAACATCAATCTACCCCTTTCTAAAATGCATCTGTCCTGGTATTTTTCTTCTGAAATCTTCTACGTTTTTCTGAAACTCTTTAAACCAAATAGATCTTTCCTTTATCGCTCGCCACAGTGTTCTTTTATAGTATGAAATTCGTCTGTTCTTATGTAAGTCACTGCACTCATGTTTATTGGTTTTAATAAAAAAAAATGTGTGTTCGAGAGGATCCCAGGATGGTTTTGATTCACAATGGCCCCGGTACGTGGCGCTGCAATCCGATTCTAGATTTCTATTTTTTCAAAGCAAAACAACGTCTACAGGCCCGCTAGTATCATGTATAAATATTTGTAGGTCATAAAATATTCTTGGTAAGGGACGCATTTGATTCGCATTTAAAATGCTAATGGGCCCCTTAACTCGAACACGTGGAGTCGGTAATGTGTACTCTTGACCCCGTTATAATAATGGGACCCAAAGCGATTGTTTTCTTGATTACATCGGATGGTATTGAGGCAATCAAAGGTATTTATTATTCGTAGACGTGATATTTCAATACGTTTAAAGCCACGTATTCATCTGCAAGCCGTATCTCTACCCGTTGTAGTTACTGTAACCAAAAATCATTCTGGGTACGTGGTTCGCGAGCCAACAAAACGAATATCAGTGTCGGAGTATGTTAGAGAGATTTCATCCTTGTGATTGACCCTAACGATCGATGCAATAAAATTATAGGATGTAATTCTTACAGATTTCTATTTCTTTTCAAAAATAAATAAATGTTTCTTTGGAGTCAAATTTGCTATCTCTATTATTTAGAGTATACTCTCCCTCCAGGTGGCATTAAAAAATTCCAACCTGTATATGCGTGTGTGTGTCAAATACATGGTAGAGTGTGTAATGTTTTTTTTTTAATATATTTAATGTATGTTTTATACATAATTTTAAAAAATATTAGCATTCTGCTCTTCTACTCTATATTATCCCTTCTTAATATTATAAATGTGAATGTAAGTTTGTTTGTTACGCTTTCACGCGAAAACAACTCAATCGATCATCATGAAAATTTGTACACATATTCTTGGAGGTATTAGAAGTAACATAGGATACTTTTTATGAAAAAAAAATCCACGCGGACGAAGTCGCGGGCAGAAGCTAGTAACTATAAGTGTGCGAAACATACTCCTCCGTCCGCGTAACTTTCGTAAAAAGGTGTATAAAGTTTTTGCTTCGCGTATTAATATAATGATAATATTTATAATAATACAATTCAATCTAAATAATTGATATTTAACTAAATATAAATTGTATTCATAAATGGGAGACACCCTGAATTTAATTCGAGCCAAGATAAGGGTTATATAGTTGCTTTAAGTAAGGTAGCTTAGATTGTGCTTTATTATGATGAACGAGATTGAATCGATTTTATTTTTATTAAATTAAGATTTTAATTAAATTATCCAAACATTCGAGTGAAAATGAAAATTATAAACTTTTTTATATTGCAGGAGTTCAGCAGACAGGCAGACAGCCCACTTGATGGAAAGTGGTTACCGTCGCCTATCAACATTTGCAACACCAAAGGTGCTAAAAATGCGCTGTTGCTCTTTTGGGAGACTGGAACCTGGTCAGTAACGTCGAAACACAACTCGAGGTTGTTATGGCGGCATACTCTAGACCAGGAGTGGTAGCCATCCAGTCGGGCAAATACCCTACCACCTGGCTGTTCCTGCACGGATATAATATATACTTGTCAATGTAGTTTCAATTAAATGCTTCAACATAAACGTTACATATTCATCTTTGATTTCTACTAACGTTAAATAAAAGAACTTACAGATATTACGTAAATTTAAACGAATACTTGTATAATAATCTGCAGACAAAGACACACACTGTATATTTCCAAGTTACACTTGAGTTATGAGTAATACACAACATACTAATCTGGGGCCGATTACAGATACCCAGACCATAGTAAATCACGTAGAAAATTCGTTTCCGAAATTTACCATATCAGGAATCGAACCCGGAGCCTCTGATTTGCAGTGAGGTAGGCCGGCAAAGGCTTATCCCGCTTAATAACAAAAGCCATTCATATTATTATATGCTATAGCACTCAAAAGTTACATTTTCTTACTACATTACAAACAGACACTTATATCTTTAGATTTATTACTTTGGAACTCTTTGCTCACTGACGTTAGAAGCTAAATCTTTTGGCATATTTAAAAATTCCTTCAGGAATCATTATGTTAGTCGTAAGCGATAATGCATTGCTAGTTTACAATACTCTTGACTGTAATCTTCTGTTCGTGTTGACATTTTTATTTATATTCTTTTCCTTTATCTTTGTTGCATAATAATTACAGATAATTTGATAATTTATATTGAGGCAGGTTGCCTGGAAGAGATCGCCTTTAGCGATAAGGCCGCCTTTTGTTTTAACAAGTAACTATTGTCTTGTTGTGCATTTTTGTTTTGGTGAACAATAAAGTTTTATGTATGTCTATCAAAAAATCATTTTTTTGTCTGTCTATCTATGATCCGGCTAATCTCTAAAGATTTTGACGGGACTTTCTCTGTTAGATAGCTGATGTTATTGGGAGTAACTTAGGATAATTTTGTTAGGGTTTCTCGAAAAAAAAATGCAGACGGGCACAGCTAGTTGTACATAAATTTCTGTTATTAAGTCTCTATATATCGATTAGAATTTTATTTCGTTCTAAAACCACTTCGGTTTCACATCGTTCCTTAAAATATCCCCGGGACACCTTTGAAATTTGCATTTAAAATCGTAGAACAAAGGTCGGGCCCGGTCAGGTGGGCCATTCACTTAAATGTACCGGATTAGGGACAGTCGATAATGGCCTATTTTAATTGTAAAAGGTTTTAGTGCTTCCTGAGTTTAGTTGGGACCCGGATTTTGTAGGGGTTGCAAGTGATGGCTTCGAAGGATTAAGTTGGGTTTATTTTCGTTTGTCTAAATTATTTCTTTTTTCTTTTTTATCTTCTTTTTTTCTTTTTTAATTATTAGTATTTTAGATTTCTTTTTATTAATGAATACGTCTAGTTTAAAACAGCATATAGCTTATAGGTCCCCAAAACTGAAAAATAAATCAATAGATGGACTTGAATTTTTTGCATAATCCATAATTTTTCAATACCAAACTAAAATTAACTAAAAAATATAATTAAATACTAAAAGTAAACTAACTAATTGATTAGAGATTATGTAACAAATCGCTGTCAGAGGGAAGCGTGCCCAGAAGCCTGGCTGCATTATCGCACTATATGGCAATCGTTGGGCGAAATATGCACCAGCCATCTGATCACGGGCCCCATCAATGAGTATAATTTTTACGGCCTTACTTGTAATAATCACGTTAAGAAACGATTAGGCATCTCCTAAGTAAGAGAATCTTAAGACCCCAATTAATGAATATTTCTTTTTTCACTTATAAACGTGTATTACCTGTTGTTTACCTAAGAGGAGCACAAATAAACGAAATTTGAATGGTTTTACCCAAAATATTCGACTAAAGAACGGAAAAGAACGAAATATTTGTCAGTACTACATTGAAATTTAACAAACGATTATAACTAAGATTATAAGTTAATCTCAGTTAAAAATTAAGTATAGGTAGGTACTTCCTATTTCATATACACAGCTTCGCAGCATGTTATCGCTGTTTAAGTATGTGCAATGCTGGATCACGGATCCTTATCACACAGCTTCGCTGGTTCTAGTAATTAATGGACTATAGGGTATATTTGAGAGTGAGAGGTATGCCAAATCCTGCACAAAAACCAATGGGGTAATAAGCACCACTAACCTCGGAATGCACCTCCAATGGGGCAGCTAGACACCTCCTGAAAATGCACAGCACTAACAAGTCCTCGGATGGCACTTAAGTTAAAAGTATGGCACTCTCACACTAAAGAGCAAGCACGGCTTGTATATGAAGCTCAATAACATCCAAGAATGGGTTGTGAAACGTTCACTTGCACGGAGAAAACGGAACGTTCGAACAGAACTCGCGTGCTTTGGAGACGGGTTCGCCACCACGCAATGGCGGCGGGACCGAAAGCCAGCAGCACTTATAAAACTACCCACATCGGTATAAATTGTGAGGATTTAACAAAGTAAAAGAAGCTGCAAAAGTTACACAACAACACGTTGAGGTATGCTTTCAAATCAGATGTAAAAAAAAACAACTTATTGTCAAAAAATTACACAGAAATAATGCTTACATAGGTTCCGCAATAGGTCTAGCGTGTATCGTAGGACAACAAGAACGTGTGTGACTGACTTAATAATTTTTATCTTTATAATGAATTTATTTAGATTCTTATTAACTGTGTTTAAGTAAAAACTAAAATAAACTAAGTTATAAAATACAAGCGATTATAGACTGTGTAACAAATCGCTGCCAGATGGAAGCGTGCCCAGAAGGCTGGCTGCATTGCCGCGCTGTATGGCGATGCTTATTTGTTGGGCGAAATATGAGCCAGCCTTCTGATCATCATCATACCATCATCTCTATAATTAAATTATTTTAAAAAATAGATGTTTACTTTTTCTTTAAATCATATTTTCTTTTTACTCAATAAACTGATTTTTTTCGAAATCGATCCATGTTCGCCAATTTTTACTTCACCAGTAATTACTTTTAGACTGAGATAGAGCAAATCGTGGTTTTGTAACTAGTGTTATATTAAAGAATTGTATATCATAGTATGAATGTCGTGTAAAATGCAAACTTTATGCCCTGACTCAGCTACTGGGTATCAAGGCTGTCGCCATATATCCTCACGGGGAAGCGTGAAGGCGCATGGCAGTAAAGTACATACATTACAGCTCGAGCTCGCTCCGCTATCGTTGTTAGATATTTTGAACTTGTATATCAAAATATTCTGGTATGGTCCAAATTTCAAGTAAACGCGGCAAAGGCGAATCAAGTTATTAGAAGGAAAATTATGCCAATTCAGAATTTTGTAATAATTAACTTAGCAGCTTTTTATCGTCCTACAAGACGTGTCGTAATTAGTAGTGCCAGTGCAATGGCTACCGCTCGCGTCCCAAACTCAAAGGGCGCGGGTTCGATCCTGGAACGAACTTCAATAAGAATGGACCAAATTAAGGTAAAAAGTTGATTATTCTCGTAATATAGTAACTGGTCCAATTATTAATAGATGTAGCTTTACTTCTGGTCTAATCATTAATAAATTTGTAGAAAGACAAGTATATTATTGGTGGTTATTTTTTTATTATTATTATAATACTAGAGTTTACCGTGCGGCTGCACCGCGGGTCAACCCCTAGTACCTATCTCTGATTTAAAGAGAAAGTGGTACAGGTTACACTGTATTACATTTCTATGTATTTGCCCCAGGAGCAGATGTCAATGACATTAAGATTCTGTAAACTACATATAAAATATGATTCTAGAAGGAATTTAATTATAATATTTATTTAATTACTGCAGATTATTATATCACATTTTGTTTTCACAGGTGCCAAACGGAGGATAGTAAAAAGTAATGTGGTCATCAAGCCAGAAATATAGCTATAGCAGGATATTATATAGTTAAGAAAAAATTATTAGAGAGTAAGATTGAAAATATTAAATTAGAGAATGAGAAGTTAAAATTAGAGATAACGAATTTGAAGGGAGAAAATGCATAAAGTTGTTTGTTTTAGTCATATTAATTCATATAGTTTTTAATTTATAAAAAAAATGATGAGTTCTATGATGTTTTACATTTGTATATTTGAATTTTAAGTTTTTGTGTATAATGTGAATGTAAATGTTAATTTTGAATAACCTAAATGTAGCAATTAGACTTACCTACATTATAAAAGTTTTTAATAATATGTAATGTACCTTTTATGTTGAAATTAAACAAATTAAAGTATGATCTGTATATTTTATTTCTTGGACATTGTTCCATTTATATCTAGCATAATTTAAGTAAAATATAGCCATCATCACTACACATATATTTACATGAACTTTAATCTTGAATCCCATAAATATATATTAAATAAATGTAAAAGTTTGTTTGTGTGAGTGGTTATTTGTCAATCAAACAAAATGTTTGAATGAATTTTCAATGAAATGTAGTAAGTAGTAAAAACAGCATATAATCTAAATTAACACAGGCAATTTTTTATTTCAACATAATTAGACAGATAAAATATGTAAGTAGAGGCAGGTATAATATTTATGTGCATTATTAAAGATAAGGAACTTCGTTCCAATAATTCGGAATTATTTCTTGTCTATGAGTAACATTATTTTCCAAATTTTCTGATGTCACAGTAACTACACTTTCTCTTGGCAACTCTACTTCAGGGGCCACTTCCTTAATAGTATAGTTTCTACAAATATTGTGAAGAGCTGATGTAATTATAACCTTTGTTATATCTTCTAAAGACAATTTCATTGTCAGTGATATAATTGGGAAGCTATGTTTCCAAACTGCAAATGTCCTGTACAAAGAAATATATATTTAAAATTAAAAATAAAATACAATTTTCTACTAGTAAACAAGTGGGTACTTTCTATACCATTACCATTTGACCTATGCTTTCTTTGCATGTATTTTTACATTTTAAATGTTCCTGTGGTAAGCAATATGAGTACCTAATAATCTTAAGTGTTAGTTTTACAATTCAATTGTATTTCTAGTTTTTATGTGGGCCTCATTGTTACTGATTTCTTGCATATTTGATGGGTTTAACAAAGATACAAGCAAGTAAGACCGATTTGTGTAGGCACTATCTCCAAGTAACCAATGAATTCCTAGTAAACTCTCTTCACACCTAGCTGCAATAATTATTGCATTGGAAACTCTTAACAGTAAAAATTATATATTACTAATAGAAGTGACAATCTCAGTATAATATTAACAACCTCTTAATATTGAGTAGTTAAAAATAGTAGAATCATGAATAGAACCAGGCCAGCGAGCAACAACATTTATTAATTTAAGGTCTGCATCACAGACTGGTTGGACATTGATAGAAAAATATCCTTTCCTATTTCTATATTCCTCACCTATTCTGGAACCTGAAATAGAAAATAATTTATTAATTTATCATTGATAATCTACATGTAGTAACAGTAACTCTCTGATAACATAATTCATTATACACTACTTATACTTACATGGAGACTGACTGATGTGTACAATCAATGGCACCATATACCCTAGGAAAACGAGTGATATTATAAAATTTGTTTGTAGTCCTAGAGCCCAGAATAATATATTTGCCATACAATCTAGCAATAGCAGCAATA